>JAGDQP010001656.1:0-57577 GCA_022664845.1 Lepisma saccharinum
TTTTGCTTTTATAATACATGTTGGACTGTTGGTAATATTTGCTAGGTAACAGGTTTCGATCTGTTTCGTAAGCATTTTCCGTCGATTCTCTCCATAACTTATTTCTAGAAAATAATCTCATCTAAGAGTCCCTCAGCGAGTCTCATTGGAAAGAACAGAAATATAGTGACCAGGGTTTTAATAGAATTACTTTCCCAGAGTGTATTCATGATTCCTAAAGTGTACTTCACATTGTATCTTGTTTTCAAATGTCAAATAATTGTAATAAATGCTAGGTTTGATAAGAAAATCTCAGGTAAAATGAGAAAGTCAAATGACGTTACAAGCGTCCAATGTAATATACTCGTCACGCACCCTATATATTGAGACCTCTAAACATATCATTACCAAACTTTACAATACGTCGTAAATACATCCGGAGGTCATATACTTACAGTAGTAAGTGTGAAAACTGTGCCGCAAAGAGAAAAAGTTGGGCTGATCCAGGAACACGCTGAGTTTCGCATGTAATGCTCAAGTAACGTAAACGTATCTATAAGTTTGAGCGCGTTGAGCGACCTTTGAATATTAAAATACTTTCATGAAATTTTGCACGCATGCTTAAGTAACCAAAAGGAATAAATTTAGGGGGTGAGACTCTGTTAAAATAAATTCGAAATTTTCCCATATAACTGGTTGCCACCCTAAATTACCCATAGACTCCTTATCGAGCGGCCGTAGCTCAATTGGTAGACCGTTAGCTTCGTATTCGGAAGGTCCTGGATTCAGTACTAGCGGCGGACACCCCCGACTGAAGCTTTTCTTCAGTCACATCAGGAAAATGCCGGTATGACACCTTTAACTTAGACTCTATCCTACTTTCTCTACATCCTGCCTTTACCTAAACCCGGCGTGAACCATAGATGCGTAAAGGCCATGAATAACCAAAAAAGCACTCTTTCTTACACTTCTGTTGTACAGTGGGGCATAAATTTTAAACAGTGGCGGAACCTGAAATAATAAATAACCACAATATTTCTCTCAGTCGAGAAACCACGCAGTCCCCGTGCTCTAGTGGCGTAGGTGTAGCGACTTGGGGTCAAAACAGGTTCGAGTTCTGCTCGTGCGGCATCCTGTTCGAGATTTTTCTCAGTCCTATCAGGTGCATTCCGTAATGATATGTAGAATAGAGGTTCTAATGCTACTTTCCTCACCCGTTTCTTCATATGTAGTCGCCGAAGGTCTTCTGATTGGACTAGGCCATAGATGCCTGAACAACCCATTGATAAATGAAAGTGGAATCTAACGGGGCAGTCATGAAACGAGTGTCCTTTGTTTCACGCTTGTCCTACCATTTGTTGCACGTTGCCAGAACCTGCCATATGGAGTTCTCTGCATTATTAAGTATCCAGGCAATGTGCTAGTATTTATTTAATTTTCGTGGTAGCTTACGAGTAGAGCAGCCTCTGACAGGCAGGAACAGGATAGTCAAACTGTGTATTAAAAATTAAACACAATTCAGTCGTAGCAGCTTAATAAACTCAATAATATATAACCACAAGTCGCGGGTTGTGGCGAAGACGTGTAATATAGCCATCGAGGAGGCATCATAGAGTGTTTGAGAACGGCCATTTTTTGGTGACTGACACCTCATATCGGTCTTTGCACCCACATTCAAACTTGCTTCTGACGACAGTCAGAAATTAGAACTCCAGCATAATGCAATTACAGCATTGAGTAGTAGAGAAACGTTTATAAAAGTAAATGGAAAGAACCACTTAATAACTATGCCTAGCCTATGAGTTATTTTTATATATTTTTTTCAGAAAAATAAAATTTATGCCTCGTGACATTATTATTTTCAATAAACTGATATGGTGAGATCTTTGGATTATTTATTTTTGTTAGTTGTTAAGCCCACCTGTTTGTGCAGGATCGAAATATTTGGTAGGTGTCCCATGAGATATACTCACTAAGTTTAAGTGTTGGGACTGTACACAGTATTGAATGAAAAACCGTGGAAATTTCAGTGCAGATTGGTCAAATGGTTTGGATTTGAGGATCCACAATGAATTTGTTAGTTACCCCAGGAATTGTGGGGTTTAAGGAAAATTTGGTATTAGCCAAACTGTGTGGAATTAAGAACTCACAATCTATTTGGCACTTAATACAAGTATTTTGGCTCACTAGTGTTTATAGGTCTATTAGGAGGAGATAATGCGCTCTATTCCTGGCAAAGTAAGAATCTCATGCAAACTTTGTTTCGCATTGGTTCAACTGTATGGATTTGTTTAGCGGACATACATATGTACAGAATTGGAAATTTATATGATGAACATAGGATGGAATTCCTGTTAATTATATTAAAACTTTGGATTTCTGGTCTGTACAGCGTCTTAATACTATAGGCATTTACATCTAATATTTTGTTATTTCCATAGCAGAAGAAATTCGGTAAGTAGCGCGCAGTCACAAGAATGTAATGTACTGTAGGCACAAGAATGTAATGGAGGGTATACGTGGGTATACGGCGTATACTCACCTCAATTTTTAAGCATCACCGTATACCCACCTAAAATTTATGAAATACGTAGATGTATGGGATAGTATGCGAAAGGTTTCGTTACAACGAGTGAAGCGTATTCCCACCTAAAAATTTAGCATTGTATCCCTGTGTAAACACCATCTCGGCATTCACCACATAAGAATGAAGCAAACCCTAGAAAACGTCAATCAGGATAGCCGGCGTGAGTGGGACTCGAACCTGTTTTACCTTCCCAGTGTCTGTCCGAAATCAGCGATTGTAACCACAAGACCATGATGGCTGTCTATTAGTTATTTTCACGAGGTACATTATTCCCTACACCTACATTGAACCATCAGCATGAAAGTTTAGAACTTGTATTTAAAAGACGCCGTGGCCACTATCTCATCATGATCGATTATTAGTATTATCTTAAAAGTATATACATTCTGCTGACGACATACGTGTTCCAGATCCAGCTTCGTTCGATAATCATCTTGTATAACATTTTGCTGATGTGTATCTTTGTGAAGTTTCGTATAGTGCAATGTAAGTTGTATTTTAATATCGGACGAAGTTGGGTGTGGCGAGTGAAATGGTACTGATTTTGTAGAACAACATATTCAAACGGCCATAGTATTTCTTTCTATTCTTCAGCTTCAACGCAAATATATTCTGTTTTATCCTATTTAATTCTTTCTCGAATTTTTCTCTTTCAGAGGTCTGTTTGCAGACATGACTATTAAACTTCCAGGAAGGAACATAAGTAAGTAAAGTAATTGCATTTAATAATTTTGTCACGTAACAAATTTTGTTTCTCACGCAACAAAGAGCGATTCAGTTGTATTAAGTGTCTGCTCTGATGAAGATAAATGCTACAATCTATGTAAAACTCTTGAAAGTGCGTGTTTGGTAACTATAGTACATCCGTTCTCACGTTTGAATTTATTTTCAGGTCTTTAGGGAACTATGGCTCAGGCCGTATGGATGATGATGGGATGAATTGGTGGAATGAAGAAAGTGGGAGGAAACGGGAGCACCCCGAGAAAACCCACGCACACAGTGTTTGTCCGCCACAAAGTCCACATGGCATGAGCAGGGATCGAAACGACGACCCCTAGCCCCGTTCTCACGTGTTGCGCATTCGACACAAGTATTGTTATTTTAAAAGAAAATGCGGTATGGATATCCTATTTTTTTTTCGAATAAATGAGTAAAGCCTTCCTTTCTAAGTATCTGCAAATTTTATAATCGCAATTGCTTCTTTCTTCCACGCTACATCTCCCAAACGAAATGTTCCACAATTTACGTTTTCTTTGATATATTTGAGTTCATTTCAGTTAGAGTTTTAGCTCTCAAAATTATGGTACCAATTTGGAAACATCTTATGACAAATTCCATAAAGTATGAGAGCTATTTTGGAGCCGGGGTCGCTCAGTGGTAGAGCGCTCACCTCCGGTCCGTGAGGTCCTCGATTCGATCCCGGCTTGTGCCATGTGGACTTTGTAGTGAACGAAAACGGTGTGCGTGGGTTTCCTCAGGTTTTTTTCGTTTGCTCCCACTTCCTTCATTCCACCAATTTTCCCATCATCATCCATTCGGTCTGATCCAAATTTGCCTAAAGGTCTTAGATAAAATTCAATTCAATGAGAGCTATTTAATACATTGAAATCAATAGTGGATACACAGTTTTGCATATTCATCCTTCAGCATACACATAGGTAAACTTTATACTTCGATTAAGAATAAATTATTTTTGAACAAGTTGTGAAGAAATTAAATAATTTTATACAAATACATTTTGCGTAATAAAAAATAGGTAATGTTACGAAACAACAATTTTTACTTTATAATCCAAAACTGGATGCTTTTTGTTTTGTGTGTGTTCGTTTTCATATGTATTACAAAAATAAACATATTTATAATACAAATTGTAAATGTATAATGTGAATTAGGTTCCTACGTTCTCTTCTAAAATTTCGCATATAATATGAAATGAAGCAGTCAAATAGTTTGTTAAAATTCTAGGTCTATCACTTTTGTTTGGGTTTACATTATAAGAGCCTATTATCACATAAGGACTGGAAGGTGAATTTAAAGCTTACATATGATTCAAACAACAAAATTATTAAAAACACTGCACTTTATTTCTACTTTTTTAAAATATATTTTTGGATTTACATCAATCAACCTTGAATACTATACACTCTAGAAAATGGCCTTCTAAGTTCCAGAAGCTGCACAAGATTGCAATACCGAACCATATTCGGCGTAGGTGTAAAATTACCGTCCCATATGATGTGTTGCAACGTACCAGATTGTTCAGAAAGAATTGGCCATTTTTGCTCCTAATACTGGTACTGAGTTTTGGATAGAGTCAGCATTGCTGCTTCATTCAAAATGGTTTCCGTCAGCAGCGACACATCTCTGCCAAAGATTCACAAGGCTCTGAATCCCGTCCCAGAAGAGAGTGGTTCCTGTGAGACATTGAAGTTCTGTAAGACACTTTTACACCATCCCTGTTATTTAACAAACATCCTGTCTTTCTGAAAAGACTTAGATGTATAAAAATATGTGGTAGTGTGTTGGTACTAGATCGGGGAATATAGAGGATGTGGAAGTACTTCATACTTCAAGTTACTCAGCTTCTATTTCGTAATTTGTGCCACTGGGATTTAGCCTCATTGCGATCTTTCTTATTGAGTAACGACGGCTGCTTTTTACACAAATGCTGGTGCATTTCGTCAATTTCTGCACAGTACGTAATGGTTTAACCAGGAGGAAAGAACTTGTAATGGACAACATCCAGTGCTGTCCACTGCACTAACAACAAAACCTATTGTGATGTCAATTTTAGTTTTTCAAAGTATTGGGGGGTTCCACCAACGTACAACCTCTTTCCACTTTGGTTGCAATTACCATACAAGATCCACTTCTCATCACGCGTCACAATACTATCAAGTTACGGTGACGAACCAACAGGTTATTACTATGTCTAATCTCTGCTGTTTGTGATGCTCTGTCAGTTATGCGTTTCCCAGTTTTCAATTTTCTTCACTTTCCGTATTTGCACCTGAAATTTTTGAAACGTAAACATTGAATTATCGCATAAGACGGTTGAGCATGAATTTGCCTTTACACATACCTTTAATTCGTCGTTATCCACCCTTGACTTGCGTCCTGGCATGAAATTTTTCAACAAGCAACACTGTGGCTTAGTTGGTAGAGCGCTTGAGGCGGAATACCCCATTTCTCACAAAAGTAATTATTGCATTTGTTGTTTATAGTGATTAACAAAATTAGCAGCATCTAATTTATTATAAAAACGCATTGTAGAAAGTCATTTCTATTGAGTATTGAGTCATCTCCAGAGCTATTTAAAATGTGGTCGATAGAGGGCAGCAGCAAAAATTATTTAAAACTGAAATGAACAACTACCATCAATAATTGTGTTAATTATTTAATTTTTTGATTGTATCAATTTATATTTTATATTGTTATTATTACCAATGTCGTTTGTATCTCAATCAAGTACTTTTAAAGTTATTAGCAATTTTATGCGAAATTGAATATAATGCTATGTTATGTATATACGCTAAGCAAATCTTGTATGGCGAAAGCAGTACGTAATAACGAAATATATGTACCCCATCATATTGGTTCTGCTCGTATGCAGTTTCTGGACGTCTTAAGACTCCATGACCACTAATAGAAGAGTAGTTCCCACTCATGTCAAGTGTTTTATTCCCTTACCTCCTTTAACCTGCTCGATATTCCCGATATGCAGTTGTCATAGGGGTCGTCAGATCGATCCCTGCTCATGCTATGTGGACTTTGTGGTGGACAAACACTGTATACGTGGGTTTTCTCGGGGTGCTCCCGTTTCCTCCCACTTCCTTCATTCCACCAATTCATCCCATCATCACCCATACGGCCTGAGCCATAGTTGCCTTAAAGGCCTTAAAATAAATTCAATTTTCAGCGAGCGACGGACTCTCCATTCTGAAATTGAGTCTGCACCCTCACCTCACTACCATACGTTTTTGTTGACGTATATTCCAGTTTGAACTCAGGCAACAAAATTACCCTCTGTTCGAAGATGATAAATATCTGTAATTTATCTGTTTTCAGCAGAAAATTCGCAGTCTTCGGGTGTTTTTTTTAAGTGCTCCGAGTGCGTATTTGACATCTGTGATGACAGTGAGAGATTGGGGTAGGAACCAATCAGGTTATAAGCACATCCATATTGAAAAAAGTTTGCTTTATATTTTCGTTTGTAGAAACAGATTGAAGCCAGCATGCCATAATATAGACTATAGAACAAAAGTGTCGTTATCGAAAATGAAACAGGTGCGCATTTTAATAATAATAAAAAATGAACCGGGCATATGTTGTTTTTATGGATGTTTAACACTCAGTGCGTTCCTTGGGCGGTTATAACGAAAAAAGAGAGGCCATCTCTAACACCATGTAATTAATTATGTATGAATTATTATTCGGTCTGCGCCAAAGTTGCCTATAGGCCTTAAATAAAATTCAGAAAATTAAATTAATTATTGTGTTATATTTCAGTGGAAATAACTTGAAACCTTACTTCACAAACTCACTACGTGTTTAGCCCTTATTGATCTTATATATTGGCCTATGTAATTGCTGGGAAAAGCAGACTGGAAATTTGTTCCTTTTGGTCTGTAAAAGTTGGAGAATTTTATTTTTCCTGTATGGTAGACACCCTGATCTCGTTTTTTTACTGGTCGAACATCTGTTTCTTTATGAAAGTTGAGAAAAGCCTAACGGTGGCAGTAATACTGTATCATAGAACACAGACATTTTTCATTTTTACATTTCATAAGATTTCTAAGGAGAACTCCATGTATATTGGTGAACTTGCCATGAAACATAAAACATAGTGTACTGCCAACATTGTTCGATAAAAATATATGACGTTTTATGGTGACTTACAGGCATCTTTCACTTTGCCTTGTCATGGGAAAAGGAATGGAGGAAAGTAGCCAGGAGCTAGGAGGAATCCATGCAATATTCCCTCCTGGCATTCGGCTGGTGGGACTGAGGGAAATCTCAGTCACAATGACCAATATGAACAGGACGCGAATCCACGGCGCCCCCTCAGTGTTTTCCTGAAGTGAGCGACCGTAAGTGCAAGACCACGGGGACTGGGTGTTTCTTCGTAATTAGAAATTTCTAAAAAACAAAAAACTGAAATTTGGTGTCAAGGAAGCCGTGTTTGAATTCAGCTTACAACGAAAACCGCAACTTCTATTTCTAAGTGGTTTGGTCAGTGCAAGAGGATTGTGTGTTTGTGTACATAGCTTCATATTACTACGCTACTTGAAAGGCGCAATTTTAACTCTCATGAAATACCTTTTCTTGACCAAATCACTCGAAATTAAAAATAATTTTTACTGTGATTTTATCACATACAAGACTTGCTCGAAACCAAATTTCAGATTTTTTTAATGATGACCTATGTGAGATATTTAAGCCCAAAATCCAGCATTTTTCGGCGAAAGACGCCGTAGCGAATAAGCTGTGCGATTCAAAATCACAAAAGAAATTGCAGCCTTATATTCAACTCCTTCACAGAAACATGGTGGCCTTTGTGAAGATACCACATTCGCATTTGCATAATATGACGGAGAAAATCAGCTTGCACTGACTAAACCATTTCGAAATAAAATTTGCAATTTTTGCTGAGAATTGGCACATACAAATCGTCTTTGACATCAAATTTCAGATTTTTTCTTGAGATACTTAAGCCCGTAATCCGGCAGTTTTCGCAAAGGGAATGTTTGAACACCCGTAGAAAAAGAGTGTTGTGATTTAAAGCCATGATTTTTAGCATGCAGACACTCGGTTGGTAGGTCTAAATATTACAAAAAAATTGCAGCCTCTTTTACTCTTTTACCTCCAAAAATTGTTTAAATATCCAATTTCATACAATTCGTTACTCATTTTGAAGCCTAATTTTTGGAATAAAGGAATTCATTAACAAAAGAAAGTGATTCCACGTTTTCAAAGTACACTTCAGGAGCTACACAACGGTTTTTGTTTTAGCTCTTGTGGTTTTTGAGATATTCAGCTTTCCGTACATGTCTACGGAAGCGAAAAACGCCATCCGCCATGTTGGAAACATGGTCGCTCCGGGAGAATTAAGGACATAACATTTTTTTTTACCAAAAGTGGTTCTGATATCTTCAGATATGTAGGAACGCATATACGAAAAATAAAAAAAGTTCTAAATTGGTGATGGAAACAGTTTTTCCAAAATTGGGTGATTTTTCATGGAATGGCCCCATTCGGGGTATTCGTGGTTCGTCGTTCAAACCGCGATGGGGTATATTGAAAGTAATGGTTCTGAGTCTACTTAAACAGAGACTTAAGACCCCGAGTTGAAAAGCTGACAAGTTCAAGTTCGTTTCGGATATCAATATTAATGTCAAAAAGTTCCGTAGAATGTGTCTTGAAGTCCAAGTCTATCACCACTCCTTTTCTTGTAACTGGTAATAGGTATTGTGAAAACATGACAAAGTACAATTAATATAATTAAATGTAGTTTTAATACAGTTTCCTAATTCGTACTTAATCTATCAGTGACTTTTTTTTGTTTTTTTGTTTGTTAATACATTACCTTAATTTGTCCTCAAATATTTGTGTCTACTCTATCAAAGTTGACTGCTCACCACAAATACCTCTCTTTAAATTTTAGTAAGAATTCAGATTTATTTCCCACGCTCATTTAGTTGTGTTCTGTCAATATGTTAATGTGTCTTTTTCGTTTTGTTTCATATAGCATTTGAGGCTCGTGGTCATGGGCGAAACAAGCAGGTAGCGCAATCAAAGTGTGCTGTTCAGTTAGTACGGAAACTATATAAAGCAGGTTTCATTGAGGCAGCCGGAAGCCCAAGCAAAGCACTGGAGGAAAAAAGTAAACCATGTCCGGTGAATATCAACAGTAAATTGGTAGATGATATAGTCTCCACGTTAAACAGCCTGGGGGTTAAAACTATTGAAGAGGTAAGTTCCTTTCTTAACTTACTATTTATTTAGCGCTTAAGCATTTGTTTTTACTTAGTTTCCCAAAACATTTATATTTATTGTTTTTAATATGTAATGGCGGTTCTATATTTTTAAATTTTCTTGTGAAAACTCATTCTTTTTATCGGACAAATGTCATCTTTATCACTTGTAAGTTTTACCAACTTATTGGGTTTTTGTATTTTGTAGCTGCTATTTGGTCTTTTCCCCGTAATGTTTTACGCCTTTTGATATTTATGCAATTAAAATTTATTGTGTGGATTTTTTGGTATTTAAAGCATCGTATATCATGAATAAATTTATTTTATTTTTTATTTATTACAAATAGCAATATTTACCATTTTTTCTATGTTCTTTCTTCTGAGGGTTGCGAGCTTCTTTCAAACAATGATTACTCCTGCGACATTGACCTTCACCTGGATAACTTAGTGTACTCAACCTTACTAAATCTGCATCTATCAGATTCAGTTCTTTAAAAACTAATTGTTTCATATTTTGCTGGAAGTCAACCCCAGGAGAATGTTTTATGATGTTAAATGTTAACAGCAAATTAACATTTAACAGTGTACCCACTATAATGAGTAACCACTGAGCTATGGCCACCTCTTTGAAAAGATAATGCCACTCTTTTACCGTGTGTTTCGAAAGTATTCAGTTCACCGACCTACATAAACAAACAAGAGTTCAGTGGTTCAGTAGGCGGTAAAGTTATGGGAGCATGAAGAATAGGAATCTCGATCTCACAAAGCTGTTGCCCTTAAGAATTGTTCAAGAGCCGTCCTAGTTAGTATACCAGTACTGGCGTCAAAATGGCCAATAGCGAATCATCGCCAAAACTGGAGAAGTGAGCGAAAGATTGTATTAGAGGCGAGCAACAGCTCCGATGGCTCGTACAGACCAACAGACGCAGCACCGTGTAACCGTTGATTATATCCAGAGCAGCATGGACCTATCCGGAAGAATATCGAGCATGACCATGCGTCGTCGCTCATTGCACCAACTATCTTTGGCCCATGTTTGAATTAATTATAGTAATAATAATAATAAACTATATTTATTTCAGCGGGCGAGATTCAGCCTGTGACTGGTCTTTCCATCTAACCCTTGTCTTAAACATTTCTTGAAGAGAACTCAAAATATTTTAAAATTCTCACAAAAGAGGAAAAAATACACACACAAAGTAGAATAAATAATTTCTTTTGCATTGGAACACCAATGGTGTGGGTTTCACCAAGCTTTGTTAAGAATTTAACGAATTGTTAGTTGACGTACGTAATGAATTTTATAGCGCTTAAAGTCTTAATGATCCGTTAAAGTCTAACGAAGATTAGCGAAAATCAGCAAAAGACTGTCAATTCTATCACGATCGGCTATCAGCCCGGTTCCGCAAACCGTTCAGTGAATATAAATTAGTACCAATATTTGTGTGCATCTTTCAATCTGACCTCCCACTAGGTTACTATTTCAACTAAAAGTAACTTTTTTTTTACGGATGGTCACAAAAATTTCCGTAATTTTATGAAACGGTCACTAAAGTAACTTTTTTCAAATTATCAAATTCATTTGTAGATTTAAAAAAAAATAACTTTTGTAAGTGTCAAATATGTGAGCCACTTTAAGATTGAATAAATATATCAAAATTAATTAAATTAGAATATTTTAAAATTAAGTTTTTGTTTTCCTTTACTTGTGTATCAGTGAGCTAGAATTATGTTATTTTATCTTTTTTAAATTGTTTTGTTTATAATGTAACGAAATATGTTCTTTACTTTAAATTTTAAAAATTTAATGACTACGTGTAGGACAAGGAAACGGATAATTTGTTCCTATTCACAAACTAAATTGAGTGACAAGAAAGTAGCTACATTACAAAAGGTATTAATTTAGGAATTTGAAAAAATACCAATATGAGACAATTTACAGATCAACTTTTGTTCGTTTTGTCACAAATAAAAAAAAAATGCATTAAAATACGGAGGCTGTACCCCATCCAGGATTCATCTGAAATATTTGCCAAAGTGAAAAAAAAAATTCTGAAGCTATTTTTAGTATATACAAAGTAAGCATCATATTTTGGAGTTTTATTACACTTCCTTTTAGACCAAGTAAATTGTAAAAATTAATATTGCATTTATGGCGACAGATTAAACATTATAGCTGCAATCTTAACCGACCGTGTCTTGGTTGAGGATATTCACTAAAAAAAGCAACGTATGTGTTACTTAATAACATACTCTGTAATATTGATTGTCGTAAAATCAATAACTTCGTTACTCACTTCATAGTTGCATGCAAATGAATATATTGAAGTATTAAATGTATGTAAATACACTAAAAGTGGTACTGACAAGGTCACTACTTTACTTAGAAAAGCCACTAAAAGTCATTTTTTAAAAACAATTTGGTCACTGTTTCAACTAATTTCAGTTTGCATACGTGGTGGGAGACCTGTTAATTTTGTTTATTTGATCCATCAATTCGTATTAAATCTGATGCAGAATTGTTAGGAGATTTGTAATAACTACTTTCGTGTGTTTTGTGTTTCACTTAATAGCGGGCTACAAATCCGGATGGCTGTGCTTTTCTGCTACCGGACCCTATGACGAAGGAGCAAAAGTTTGCTATTACTCTGGAGGAAATGAAAGAGATAGCATGGGCCCCACCGAATCCTCATCGTAATCCATGGACAGGGGGAAAACTTGATTCAGGACTTTATGCAAATTTTTTTGCTGATGTAAGTAGTCTTTATTAATTTTTGTTGTGGAATTATGGCATATTTACGTTGAAGATTTGTTTTAAGTGTGTTGTAAATCTTGCAGATATATTTATTTTGTTATTTTAATATGAGCGCAGAAAATAATCATGTTCAGTTTGGAGTGTAAGTGAATAAATATGTTATTTACAGCCAGTCGAAATTTTTTAATGAAATTTTGTTCTGTTCGTTATTTATTGCTTGTCGTTTCTAAAATCCCGATACCGTATGGCGGAGTACTGTTCAGGAAAAATGAAGTTGACAAAGGTGATGACAAAGTTTGATCATGAAATTGTCACCTTTTCTTGTTAAATATTCAAAGTATTTCGAATAGCCTTATTCCCAGGCTCAGACCCGTGTAAAGTACATTGAACACATTTTCTTGGAGTCCACTTAAGTAAAAACTTAGGTCCAAAAGCTCAGTGATGACGCAAATAGCAATTCAATCATTAATATATAAACTGTATTATAATGCACAAAATTTTCTTGGACATACAGTATATGAGTGTAACATTTCTAGGTTTATTATTTACGTATTCATTCTCGTACTTTACGGCGCGTGACTATTTCCGCTGTGGAATTTATTTATGGCGTTTAGGCATTTCAGCTCAGGCCGGGTTAGAAGGGGAGAAGATGTTGGAAGTCAACCAGAACTTAGTTTGAAGTTGCCATCCCGGCGTGTCCGCGGTGGCTAAGTGGTATAGCTCTCATCTCTGGTCCTAGGGATCGTTGGTTCGATTCCTGCTCATTCCATGTACGTTTTGTGGTGGACAAACGCCGTGTGCATGGGTTTTCTCGGGGTACTTCTGTTTCCTCACACTTTCTTCATTCCACCAATTCATCCGGCCTGAGCCAGAGTTGCCTAAAGGTCTTACAAATTAAATTCAAAAGACCATCTCGGCGTTTGCTTGGCGTGACAAAAAAAAAGTGTCATGATGACTGATAGCTGGGATCGTTGCATTGTTCCCGTCGTATGTACTTGACAGAACCAATCATACAGTATAGTTCGAATGTTTGAAATGCATACACTACTAAACTATACTTTGTAGTCCTTCATTGAATTTGTTCTTCTGCAGCTTCCTGTGTAGAAATTTAGGAAATTAATTGGCTGTCAGCAAAAGAATTAGATTGATGTAATCGTTTGGTAAGTTCAACATGTTTGTTTCTTCTCCTTCGGTTTCTGACATTCATGAAACGAGCGTGAAAAGTCATTGTACTTATTTACTTAATTTAAATCTCTTAAGCTCATCTTAAGACTGAGGGATGCTGTCCCTCGGTGAGCAGAGCTTCCGGGAAGGGGAGGGAGAAAGGTATGCTGCCAGAACCTCTATTTTACAAGGTAACCGATAAAGTTCCTGCCGTTTTTGACGTCACATGGGAAGACGTGATTACTGGTACGGAAATAAATACCTCAGATGCTGTAAAAGCGATCGGGGTGGAAGTGGGAACATTGACCGTGACTAAGACAGGCTCTTTGGGCACTCACGACAGTCATAGCTAGAGTAGTGGCGAAGACAAAAGAGGGTGTCGAAGCAGCTCGTTTGGTGTTTTCTTCATGACTTTAAGTTGGGCTTGTCTGCAGCCGAATCAAGTCGTCGAATATGTCAAGCCTTTGAGGATAGTGCTGTAAATGAACGCACCGCCAGGCATTAGTTCCAGAAATTCAGGTCGGGAAATTTGTCCCTATGTGATGAACCCCGCAGTGGGCGCCCACAAGCCTTGAAGACGGCCATAGTACAGGACAGGAGCCAAACATATGGTGAGCTTGACGAACGCTTTCTGGATTTTGATGAAACAGTCAGACTCCACCTGCACCGCATAGTGAAGGCGTACAAGATAAGCAAGTGGATACCCCACACACTGTCGGAAGCCAGCAAGGACCAATGAGTTATAGCTTGGTCGTTGTTGCTTTCTCTGCACCTCAACACACCCATATTAGATCAACTGATCACCAGTGACGAAAAATGGGTCCTGTTATGAGACTACCAAACGACCCAGACATTGTTCGTCACCACGGGACCCTGTGCTTCACGCCACAAGACATCATCTACACTCACGCAAGATCATGCTCTGTATCTGGTGGATTAGTCGCCAAGTGGTGCATTACGACCACTGGTCCAAACTATCACTGCGGATCTGAACTCGCAGCAGTTGGAACGTGTGCAACAGGCACTGCACCGAGTATTGTTGAATTGCAAGGAAGTACTGTTCCTTGTCGACAATACCAGGTTACATGTGGCGCGGGTGGGCAGGGATACCATACAGCGACTTGGCTGGAAGGCATTGTGCCATCCACCGTACTTCCCAGACCTTGAGCCAACAGATTATCATCTCTTCCATTCCCTGAACCACCTTCGTTGGAAATCCTTCGCCAATGAGGTCGACTCGTGGCATGTAATCACAGCCTTCTTTATGCATAACCGACCCCCACCCTCCCCACGTTTTATCGCCAAGACATTGCTTACCTGGAGGAACGTTTGCAAAACATATTGGATGTTGATGGCGATTACTTTGAGGACTAACGATAAGGGACATTGTCTGGATTTATTTCTCTTTCTATCAAAAACGGAAGAGCTTTCCTAGTTACCTTGTGTGTAACATGTAGGAATTGGGGAGAAATTCGGATAAAACCCGCAGTTAGGATAACGGCATAAGCACGTTTCTAACCTGTTCAACGTCTCCAGTGCTGATGCGTATTACGCGATCTTCGCTACGAGACTAAAGTGGCTCAGATAAGTTCAACCCCCCCCCCCTTTTTTTTTTGTTTAGGACGATAAGAGATGGACATTATATAATTTACCTTAGTATAGGCTTCCTTTAGTATTTTGTATGCTACCTCGTTTTTTTCTTTAAGGCAAACTTAACGCTGCGTTCTGTTTCTGTGCAAGGGAGAACCAAGGATGGTTTATCTTGCGTCCCAAATCACGAAAAGTTTTCGTTTCCAGTACCAATACTACCCAATAATTTACTATCACATCTAATGTAGTCTTATTCTTTTAACTGCCATGTTCTGATGAGTTCCAAAAGTTAACATACCGTCAACAGGGACTGGATAGGTTAACTGAAACGCCTGTGACAAGTACTTTAACGTTGTTCAGTAAGGAGTGTAAAATTCTTCTTGCAGAACATCCTGATGCTCCATCAGTGATTGATAATAGTGGGAAACAGTTTCGTACACACGAGACTTAGTAATACCCGAAAGTGCGTTAATAATATTGAAGTCTAGTGATCGTACAGGCCTGTAGATTATGTACTTTACTGACGGTCTGTAAATCTGACACGTTAGGCCGTGTGCGCAGGTCGTCTTGCAATATAGCGTCACCATAGGGAAACAACATTTGGGCCTATGGGATACAATTAATCCTGCAGACTTCCATTGATATTCTACTGCAGCAAGACGTAAGAAATACATGAAAATGTTCCCTAAATCATGTCGAACCACCGCCATATTTCACAGTAGGCACCAAACAGTCAGGATTGTATGGCTTTGCTGGCGTTCGCCACACACAAACCTTTCTGACGTCTGGAACATTTGTTGGTTGGGTCATTATTAACATATTTAAATTGCTCCATCGTCCAACTTCAGTGGTCTCTGCCGGTTTGCGCGTCTAGAAGAATTGCTGCGGTGACCAAAGTCACCCTATCGTAAATGTTCATTACGCAGTTCCCGCTGTACCGTTTTCACCAGCAAGGTAGAAATTATATTGATTGTGATTTAACTGCTGTTGACATGATTTCGGGTGAAAATGCGCCGAAGTACCTCCCTCCGTCTCTGTGTCTGAGCTTCGACTTATCCCCACACTTACTTCTACAGTGTTTAACGATATGCCATTATAATCCTCGATATAGTAGACCCGACACATGAGACAGTTTCACGTTTCTACTCACTTTGACTACACTTCAACAGTACTTACCTGGTGTATGTCTTCAGTATAAAAAAATCGTACGTAAATGGCGTATACATATGCAATAGTCCTACGAGCTTACGAATATTATGAAGCCCCCTTTACAATCTCAGACGATTCACCGGTTAGATGTGCAACCACTATCTGCCCTCTTCTAAACAACGGCACGTTTGGCATTCTGATGATTGGTATGTGGCACACACTACTTGCGTCTGATAGTGGAACTATGCTGCAGTTCCGCGTGTCAATGATGCGAGTGCCATCTTGCGGCCACTTACTCGATTCACGTCTGACACTTCAGGAGCTACTGAAGTGGAGGACCCTGCAGGCAACTGTTTCAGTTAACTTACCCAATCTGTGTATTTTCTTAAGTTATTACTAGATAAGACTTGTGGTGTATATTCGAATTAGGATTTTTTGGTTAAATAGAGTATATTATTATGTACGTACACTCAGTCAATCGTAAAATGACCCGTCTCTTTCAAAAGCCTAAATTACAAAATTAAATGTTCTCCACTGTAAGAAACGTGTTAGGAATAAGCCATTCATCAACAGATAAGTTTCTCTACAAAGTAGACTCAGTTTTCTTTATTGTAATCTATTTATTTGTTATTTATTATTTATTTATTTTTATTTTATAAAACCCTTTTGTTGGTCTCTAATAAGTTCAGATATGAATTATGTGGCAACGTCGCAAAACATGAGTATCCATGTTTAAATATTGATTTATTAGTTACACCATTTCCTACAGCTACTAACTTCTCCGGTCTGAGCCTTAGATACCTAATAGCAATAAATAAATTTTAAGAAAAGCTACAGACAAACATTCTCTGTGGTTAAATAAATTGTAGAAAGTTATTATTTCACTATTATTAATTATAAAATAAATTTAATACAACGATATCAGCACGTTCATAATCAGTAGCGACGAAGTGTTGCTTATTCTCGTTTGGGACGTTAAATTCCTTTTTTAAAACTTTTACCAAATTGTAGGGTATGGTTTTCATATGTATAGAATCTAGGAAAATAGCATTAAATTGAAGATTAACTCATAGATACCTGAAACATTAAAAATTAAACAAAAAGGCGCTTTATTTAATTTTTACTTTGTTTACAATTGGACAAGAGTTCAACTCGAAGCCTTTTCTATCATAATCCTTCGTGGCCGTGGTTGTAGCGTCGTGTTCAGTCTCCTTTTCTTTCTCTTTGTCCATAAAGCTGATGAAGTCGGTTCGAACCCCACCCACAGAGGCCAAATTTTTAACTACATTATACTTTTTCTACATAGCTCCGTAATCTATGTTGGTGTTACATAGACGTATCAATATTAAATTTTCCTAAAATTCGCATAAAGAAGAATATATAACATATAAAAATATACCCTTCGCTTACACGCTACTATAACTACCAGTCTAGCTGCACACGGAGGCTCTGAAGCAGCATAGTTGCTTTGCAACTGGCATAACTGTATTCACAAAAACATTCTGTACCGTATTCGTGGTTGCGTCTTAAGAATAGTTCTCTATTTTACCTTCAGAAATGGGAAGAAAATATATGTAAGAAATAATAAAGTTGCAGAAATAGTTTTTGAAAAATTATTTTTCTGGGATTTGTTTTTCTGTTAAAATGTATTTCCAAGAGCAGAATTTAAAAGTTCTATGATACGAATATTTACGTGATTTAAACTACTTTGTTTCGTATTTTCTGCACGTGTTTAAAATGAGTCCCTCGCAGTAAGCATATTCCAGGATTATTGCATTTTAATTCCTAATATTCAAGGAGTATTCCTGGGTAATTAGAAATATGCCTGGACTTTTCGGAGGATTATAATCCTTGGTATCATGAAGAAAAAAAATAAAGGGAATATTTCTAATATATACTCATAAAATAAAAATAACCATGAACATTAGAGAAAAGTGCACGTACTGCAAAATCTTATATTTTAACGTTAGAAGGATAAAAAGTATAGTAGTAGCAGAAAGTTAAAATGTAATTGGAAAGTTAACAGTAATCCTGAAATCTTCTCAAGGCGGACATTGACATATAAAATGTATATATACTCCATGTATTGAAATTATCCAGGCATGAATAATACTGGTATATAGTGAGAATATACCTTTCTATTGTGTAAACTGTAGAGCCTATATTTATTCCGTACTTTCTAGGAGTATTTATTTAGTTATTTAACTTTTACTTAATGGCAAACAGGGGTTGTGGGGTCTAAAGTCATTCGCATGTCTAAGGGATAATATCTCTCGGTGTAAAGTCATCCCAAAGGTATTTTGGAAACATAACATTTAGTTGTTGTTTTTTTGTTTGTTTTTTACCTAATATTTATGGGCGAGGCACTCACCTATGCCTAAATCGTGATATGTCTAAGGGCTGCAAGTGACAGGTTCAAGCTATGGGTGCCTATCTATGAACTTAATTTTAAAAAGCCTAATGCTTGTTCCCGTAATACTTTTTTTCCGTGACTATATCATCTTCCTGGACATTAAATGTAGTGGGCAGGACCTATATTGAAATATTCGCTGTTTCGAAAATCCCGTGCTGTGGCTATAATATTGGGAGGCGAAAACATTATATGAAACTCTACAAACCACCACCGCACGCCTGAGCTCCTCATTCTGCGCACGCGCAGTAACGTAACCGGGCTTCTTAAGTGACACGTGCACTGTAAATACAACGGAAAACTCACAGCTTGCAAGCTTGTAGCGTGGTGCAGTGGTAAGACATTGATTTACTCAATAAAAAACCCGGGTTCTAATCTCGGCGGGGGCAAGCAAGATTTTTTTCTTTTTTCAAAATGTTTTTTTTATATGTTCGTATTTATTAGTAAATAATTGCTTTAGGTTTAGTGGATACTGAAAGCTAGGATGTATATAAATAAACCAGAAAGTGCAGAGGGGGCACGGTGCGTCCGAGGGAGCTGGGATTGTATACACTCCAATACACACACACATGGCATTTTTTATCCCTCATTTTCAACCTCTTTTGGCAGCTACGTGAAATCAGTGTTTACAGAACTACTTTGTAAATAGATGTCAATTTTTCTGTTAATTTCAACTATTTAAATGTTCTAATTAATCATAATAGGATGGTATACAATAATATTCAGAAAAAGGGGAAACACAAATAAGCGAAATGAGTGTGTAAGCAATAAGAATAAGCTGATGTGCTGGATCGTTAGATAACAAATTGCTGGCGTGGTTATTAGCTTGATTAGCTAGGTGCACTTTTACACAGAATCATAGGTTCAGCTTTCCACCTATGCCAATATAATTTTCTTTCCAAATCGTAAAACATTTTATTAATTTGATTAGATGTATTAGGAGAAAATAATATACATCAACCTCATTTATAAAAATCCAACTTGCCTTAGAAAGTAGGAGGAATGCAGCTAGCATAGCTCGTATTTTGAAACCATTATTCTGCTACTAAGAAATAGTTCCTTTGTCCATCCAGTGCGACCTGATAAAAGTTTACTTAAAGAAATGCAATTCTAAAATAGCATAATTTACCAAAAATCAAGAAACAGTGATATTTCTTAGGTGAGAACAATGTGGATTTAGATCGAGTGAGAACAAGAAAGCTCTGTTAATTTCTCCTGTCCACCGGGTATGTTCTGTCTGGTAGCTACCTTAAAATATTGGACCTCTTAATTTTGATTCTGTAAACATGATCTGTAATGGAGTCTAGCGAAAAATTTGGGTTCAGTGATCTCGATTTATCCAGCCCTTTCTAATTTTATGTTTAAAATTGGCAGGCCCTTTTTATTTGGATAGCCTTCTGCATTTCAAGAATTCATGCAAGCGATTAAATTAAGTAAAGCAGGTAGAGAGTCACTGACATCAAGTTTGACGTCAGCGAATATGACTTCGATTAATCTGCTTCTTTCTAAAAATTTTGATACGACTATTAGAACTATTGATTATTGATATTATTAGACTCAACCTTGAAATGGTTATATTTCCTGAACCCTTATTAATGGAGTGGTAATCATTGTCAGATTTCTGTTAATACAACTTCCTTTGCATTTGACAGGAATCAAATTAATACGTCTGTGCAATACAAACATAGATGACGGAGCTTTGTGAGAAAAGAATAAGCACACTTTGGGATTCAAACTCGCGTCGCCAGCTTTATGGATGAAAAGGGGGGGAAATGTAACGTGACGCAGTGCCCATGGCCACGAGAGACCTCAGGTAGACAAGACAGGCTTCAAGCTTAAAGCTCACTGAAATAAAAGCAAAGTAAAATTTATATAAAACTGATTTTTGTTTGAGTTACAGTGTTTCGTGCATCTATTAACTAATCTTCCATTGACTGCTATTTTGTTAAATTCTATACATATGAAAACCATGTTGTATAATTTGTTAAAAGTTTCAAGAACGGTATTTAACGTCCCAAGTGCGAATAAACAAAACTTCATCGCTAATGATTACGGACGTAGCAACATTGCTGTATTATAATTTATTTTATGGCCAATTATAAGAAAAGAACAGTTCTAATTAGTTTTATTCATATATGTTTCACTTCATATATGTTTCACTACATCGCGACTATATATATACACTAAACATTATTTTCTTCACAAAGATTAGTACTCTAAAACTGCACTAATAAGCTCATCGTATTGAAACCCGCGCAGTGGTCACTCATGCTGTTGCGAGGTTGCCACATGGCTGAATGTCTGGACAAACTTTTTAAGAGCTGCTAAGGAATGTGGGTCAGATTATGATTGACTGAGTGTACCTATGTCTGTCTCTAGCGTTTTTCATAATGCACGAAAAAAAAGAGAACATATGTACAACAGAGTGCAAAGGTACATTTTAGAAAGCACGTAGTATATCAGTGTGGCCAGATACATACATTAGAAGGCGATCTTTTCATTTTGGATAAACTGTTATTTGTGGTGCAGATATTTTTAACATTTGATTTCTGTTTTATGTATTTCAGAAAGAAAAGTACTCTTTTCTTTAAATTGACCCTGTCTGTATTTTTAAGCGATTTTTTTGAAATTATATTGTATGTCTGTTGGACTGACGTTTCAATGTGTGCTGCTGACCCAGGTAAAATTCGAGAAAAAACATGCTGTGTTGTGTTTTGCTGTGAAGGTAATTGGATAAACCAGACCCCAATTTAAGTAAAGCTTGGTTTCCTTTCCTAGGTACTTTATTAAAACACAAAATAAATTTTAATTAATGTGCACCACAAATAGTATGTTATCCAAAATGAAGAAGTCAACTCCAATATACGTATTTGGCCACATTGATCATACTTCGTCCACTTCCAAGCTTTGTGTATATTTGTATTTCTCTGTATCTTTCTTTCACCCTTCGTGATCCTTTACTTTTTATTTCTTCTTGAGGATGTTGTACGAAAGTGTTATAGTTACAGTCGCGAAGTCATATATTCATATTTTTACCTTTTCGTAGATTACAATGAAAAGAAGACGTGAGGAGCTACTGAAGGACTACACGGAAAAGGTGAATAACAATGAAAGCTTTCAAAGGATGTTGAAGCAGAGAGACAAGTTACCCATTTCCAAGTTGAAGAATGAGATCGTTGAAACGATAAAGGAAAATACAGTTGTTTTAATCCGAGGGAAAACAGGTTATGGAAAAACGACACAAGTAAGTTGCAATCCTGCAGATAAGTAATTTTCATATTTGGTGAGCACGTACATTCAGAGCAGCGATCGAAATCGTTCTACACTTTCACGTATGAATTCGATATTATCGTCCTAAACAATCAGTCGGATACATATTGTTTTAAGATAGAATCCGAACCACTGCTTTCATTATTATCAGGAATTGGGCCCTTGATTTGATGCCTTCATTATAGGGCACTTTCCAGGAACTTCTAAGTTATTCTTAATGATGTTTCTAGCAAGTTGTTTGGTATGGGAAGTTTATGCCCTTAAGTTAGTAAGAAAATAGTGTTAAAAAAATGTGACACAGCCTTGAATTGAGATTTGTCTTAGGACTTAGAGAGTAAAATTGTAATTGAATTTCTGTTCTGGATAGTTGTTGCTAGTGCTGGTGTGGGTCCATCTTGAAGACACGTTTTCCTTTTCGTCAAATTATAACAAGAATATAGATATCACTTGTATTTTCATATCCTTCCCCCTTCCCCCAATATATCATATCTTTGGCTGCACCGCGCGAACTTTCGTTTGTACTTCCTTCTGATTTTCATTCTGTCTAACATACTACATATTTTTCTCCCAGTTTTCTGCGCTGGTCATTCGATGTGTCCAAATTTACTGAGTCTATTCGTTTTAAGTAAATTGATGATTGACTTTAGTCTCATCTTTTTCCTAAGCTTTGAATTTGTTACTCTATGATATATAGCAAAGAAACATCACGCACACAGCTATTCAGGGTATTTGTATGTTTGATTTTTATATACAATGAAGATGTTGATCAGGGTGGGCCATTTTTTTTTTTTCGGATATTGGAGTTCGAGTTGTCATCAAAAGTTGTCCATTGGTACTAAATAAAGCCATGCCAAATATGGCCGCCCTAAAAACAATATTTAACCGGGTCCCTGGACCCCTAAAGATCTTGAGTGTTTTCTGCAAAACAAGGAATAAAAATAACATTTTGGGGTTCGAGCAATTATGAAAAGTTTTGTATTGGTACAAAATTTAGCTATGTCAGATGTGGCCCTTCTTGGCGGTCAAGCGTTTTTGGCCGTTTTCAAACTAAAACTTTCGTGGGCTCCGGGGCCCGGCTAGATATATCTGGCTGTGTTTCGGCGAACAAACATAACATAACAGTCTAAAAGTTTTGCAGGCCACTCAAACTCAAATTTCTTTTAAAAAAAAATTCTGGGGCTTCCTGAGGCCTTGGTAAATATTTTTTGATCCGGTTGTGTTTGGGTCGACCAAACATAACATAACATTCTATAACGTTTGCACGGTACTTAAATACAACTTTTTAACATTTATTTTCGGGGTAGGGGGGGGGGGAGTCCCAAAACGGCCGATTTTTTTTTAGTTTTTTTTATTATTATTATTCTTTATTTTGAGTTTGAGTAGCGTGCAAAAGTTGTAGAATGTTACGATACATTTGTTCGCCGATACACAGCCGGATCAAAAAAATATCTAGCCGGGCCCCGAAGCCCACGAAAATTTTGGTTTGAAAACGGCCAAAAACGCTTGAAGGCCAAAAAGGGGCCACATTTAACATGGCTAAATTTCGTACCAATGCACAACTTTTCATAACTACTCGAACCCCAAAATGTGGAAACTGGTATAATACGTTTATTCCTTGATTTGCAAAAGACAATTGGGCTCTTTAGGGGTCCAGGGGCCCGGTTAAATATTGTTTTAGGACGGCCATATTTGGCATGGCGTTATTTGGTACCAATGCACAACTATTGATGACAACTCGAACCCCAATATCTAAAAAAAAAAAGATTTAAAAAATCGGCCCACCCTAAAGTTGATGCCAGGAGTAAATACTTCCCATTTGGAAGTAAGATCTTCTGGCGCTACTAAATGAAACTGTTTCTCTGTATCATGATTTGTGAAACGTAGCGAAGTCACATTCTAATGATCCAAAACACTTACATGTGGTTACTGCTCTAAAGAAAATTTTGTTTTAACTCACAACAACTTAAGTCAGAGTTTCTTCATAGTAAGTTCAAAATGGCTGAAGCTTGTTGGTTTGAGAATCATCGAAGTTTTTTCGTTTACACCTGTCCTTTGTTGACAAGTGCGGGCTGTAGTCTCAGTTGGCAGAGAAGTTTCAAAGTTTTCTATTCATTGCTGGAATCTTCTTTCGTTTCACCATACGTGTCCTTGCACGCATTTATAGTATTAGTCTTTCACCGAATCTGTGCCTTTATTGTTGCAATAGGAAATAGTTAAAGACGTTTGGAAAAAACAGTGTCTTTTTTTTTTTTATCATGATTCGCTACATGTATGCAAAGTCTGTTGTTGCTGTGTGACTGAACGAATGTAGATGAAATGTCTGAGTATCAGTAGTTGGCCTTCCCTTAAAGTCATGAAGTTCAATAATGATGTTTTTTTTTTTAACTCTTTCTTGCGTTTCAAATCATGCAAGAGTTCCAACTGAATCAGCTTAATCTAAAAGTAACGCTTAGGGTAGAGTCTTTAGTCATTAGTTACTAAACAGCTAAAGAATATAAAGTTAGTTAAAAAATAATCCACTGTTTGTACGATCTATATACGCTCTGTGATAAAAGTATCCGAACACTCACCTGAAAATGAAGTATACAAGTTTGTGTCGCCATCGAGTTGCAGTTCTGCAGATTCAGGCAATCAATACGTTGTTGGCTCACTGCTAACCTTGAAGACAGCCTACACTCTCACAGGCATACTTCCAGTCAGGTGGCGAAATATATCCTCGAGAATGGCAGCCCATTCCTCGCAGAGCGCCGAAATGGAAAGAGGTATCGATGTGTGTCGGTGTGGATACGCATGAAGTCAGCGTACCAAAACGTTCCAGAGATGTTCTATCGGATTGCGCAGGTCAATCTATTATTGGGACTTTCGTTGTTGTCAAACCACTCTTCCACATGCCCTGTAGTATGGACGGGTGCTCATTCGTGTTAAAGCTGGGTGTCTACCACCCTGAAAAACCTGGAATACTGAGGGAATTTTATAAATCTGCAACACTCAGGGAATACTCATGGAAAATCTATAATTTATGAGGGAAACTCAGGGAAATTTCTGAGGTGGACCTGTTCACGGTTGATAGACCACTGCCCCGGCAAGGCGGAGGTCGTGGGTTCGATTCCCACTGCTGACCGGATTTTTTTCAATGTGTTTAAGATCTCTATTTTAAAGAAATTATATTTTTATTTCACTTGTGAGATACCAAGATTTTTGGACAAGATGTTTGGACTAGGTGCTGTTGGGATTAACAAAAAATATCATTGCGTATTATTTACATGTTCCACTATACTAAGAACTCGGAATTTGAAAAAAAAAATATCATGGGAAACTTGGAAAACTCAGGGAATCGCAAAATTAGTAGACAGAATGGTAACCAGTATTTCTGTACATTTTTCAACATATTTCCCTAGGCAGAATCTTTATGTACAGGAAAGTAATACTGCGTGAGTGTATCCTAAGTTTGAATGTGTTTTGCATACAAAATGCTTGCTACTTTTACATACGCTATCGAAATATAGGTTACAGTATGAAACGCAAAGAAAAGCGTTTATCGAATTATTGGCATTTTTTTTTTTTTTTAAGAGGGCTAAGACATATTATGCAATTATACAAAAAGGGGAAAGTTGCAGAATAGGAGAAACTTCAGAAATCAGCGCAAAAATGATCTAAAAGCGGAGAAGGATCAGTAAACCTTAAAACACTGAAGAATACATAATAAAATGAAAAATGCTTCAGTTTTACTTAAATTATAGTCTGAACCGTTCACCGATTGTCAGAAAGGTGACTACATTTCATCAAGTTTCTAGCCCTAGCCATAACAAACTACAATCGCTTTGTCTTATCCAGAGGCTGTCAAGTGACAAACCGCTTCCGTACAAAACCTTATTAACTTTGGGCGTCCAAAAGATTGTAACTGCTAAAGTGAGGCACAGAGGTGTTTATCAAGAGGATATTCTTGTAGCAAAGTCTCGTTATTTCAAGTACAAACAGGAGCAGGTCGGTAAACAACATATAAGGTATGAATTATAGACCTGTTTGTAAAAGAAGCTCTTGGGGTTTCTTGTAGCGCATATTTTTTTCTGTGGGCGCAGTTCTAGCTTAGTCTAGTTTTTACCCTTTTAAATGAGAACTGGCTACGCGCCTCCCATTTTCCTAGAGGAACCATTTTTCGTATCCTTTAGTGAGGCGCTGGATGAATGAGAGTTTGATATTCCTGTGCAAAAGAAACACAGGGGGTGGTTTGCCGCTGGAAGTTGTATGTGTAGTTTCCGAACTCTCATAATATGTGAAAGTGGTTCCGGAGAGTCTTCTTGGAACATCTCAGATAAACTGGAAAGTCTGCCTGAGTGATGATTTATATCACGACTGCAAGTTTTGATATTTCTTGATTAATAATCTGTTTTCTCGGAAGTGTCAATCAACAGGAAGACTTGAAATGAGCATTTCATCCGCACGCTCTCCTGTCTCCATTGAAGTTTTATCCAAACATACCGTTCCGTTAATGTTTTTGCTTTGATTTGGTGGCTGAGATGGTTCGCTAAAACTAGTATTGCAGATTCGATCTGAAGTAATTTATTTCTGTTCATTGTGTTAGGTTTTTGTTTTTGAATTTAATTTGTACGACCTTTGGGCAATAGAACTACTTCGAGAAAACCTACTGCGTATGGTGTTTGTCCACCACTAAGGCCACATGGGACAAGCAGGGATCGAACCGACGACCCCAAGCACCAGATGTGAGCGCTCTACCGTTGAGCTACCGTTGTTAGGCTTTTGGTATTTGTGGTGCAGGTAAGATGTTGGTTGAAAGCCTCACAACCACGTCAAGGTCTCTTACCTTCTGTGAGGGCCTCTAGTGTTTTTAAAGTTGGTAGAGGGACGCAAGATCGTTTGCACCGTACGATCTTACGCCGGAGAACCAACTCACACAGCATTTGGTCGACTGTGTGTACGCGGCTGGTGTTTTGAAAAATGTAGTCATAGATTCAGTGATATTGTTACTAAAATGTGGTATTTGTTGTACTTTGTTGCATGGTTAGTACATTGACACTTGACGATTGTTAGCTCTGCTAATTGTACAGTACAACAATGCAGTTTGTTTGTACTGAAAGTTTTTAATTAAAAAAAAAAACAGGCTGACAAAGGCTATACACTTAACTATTGTAAAAAGACAAACACTAATCAACACTGAGATTGGGTTGATTAATGTTTCTTCTGAAGAAGATGTTAGAACATTGAACGCACCAAAGTACCATACACAATTGTCCGTGAACTGAGTCCTTATTTTAGCAGAGAACTCATAAATGTTTTGCGTAATTGTGATCAGTTAGTTGTAGGTTTCGATGAAAGCTTAAACAAAATATAATATATCAAAAAGAACAGCTGGATATTATTGTTAGATTGTGTAATCCTCATACGAATGAAGTTTCTTCTAGATACCTCACATCGACTTTCCTTGGCCACACCCGTGCTTCAGATCTGATACTTGCATTTTAATATGCGATGTCTGGTATTAATCTGCAAAAAGTCATCCAGGTGTCGATGGATCGCCCCAATGTTAACATAAAATTTGTAAAAGATTTAGCAGATGAAATAAGGAGCGGTCCCTCTGATCCTGTGTTCTTGGACTTGGGTAGCTGCGGGATGCATACTCTTCATTGTTCATTCAAAACAGCAATCATAGTGATTGGTTGGAAGGTCGTTGAATTTTTGCGACTTGCTGTGTACAATCTTTCCAAAGATGTACCTGCTAGAAGAGTTGATTACTTAATTATACAGAATCCACGGTGTTTCCTTTAAAGTTTTGTTTAATTAGATGGATTGAGAACACTAACGTCACAGCTACGGCAGAGGAAATCGTACCAAACTTAGTCACATATGTAAATCCTGCTATTCGTGGCAAGAAATATTTTAAACCTGCAAGCTTTGAACTAGTGTCAGAATGTGTAAAAGACAAGTTATTCAGTGTGAAATTAGATTCATTTCACTCTTTTGCGGCCTCAATTGAACCTTTCCTTTGTGAGTTTCAAACGGATACCCCTCTAGCTCCGCTTCTATATGAAGAACTGTCATCCCTTATGCATTCAATTATGATACGTTTTGTAAAAGAAGATGCATTGCAAAAATCACTCATTAAAGGAGATGTCAGTGACAACGCTAAATTGTTGCACGCAAAAGGTACAGATTTAGGTTATTCAACTCGAGATGCCTTGAAAAAAATAAAGAAAGCTATGGAGTTAGAGAATTTGGAGTTGCGCCAGGCGTGTCGGCGAGCATTCCAGAAATGTGTACAGAAGGTGATGGAAAGATCTCCTCTGAAGTATCAACTTACGAAAGCCATCTCTTACCTTGACCCTTCTGAAGTGTTAAATCCAAATCTTGCATTTAAACGAATGTCTGCAAATCTTTGTTGAGCATAAGTGGATGTCAGGAACGTTAGCAAATAAAGTTGACAGATACTATAACGTATGTGTGTGCTCCCAGATGTCGTAGAAAGCATGAAGATGTACTCAAGCTGTAACAGCATCGAACACGAGAGTAGATTACCACTGGATAAGTGCATTGCAGCTTCTGAAAGTTTGGAAGAACTAAGGCCATTCGTGCGAATTGTTCCGATTCTTTCAAACGGAAATGCAGTCCTGGAAAGAGGTTTTTCTGTAAACTCAGAATGTCTCGTAGAAAATCAAAAGGAGGAAAGCCTCGTGGCTCTGAGGCAAGTTTTCGATGCTGTTACAGCTTTAGGAGGAATAGATTCTATCGAAATTAATAAAATCATGATTCACGCTGCAAGAAATGCTCACTCAAGGTACATCAAGTGTATGGAGAAATGTGGTCGAGAAGACCAAGAAAAGAAAATGGCTGAAAGGGACCGGAAACGAGCTGTACAAGAAGTTAGGAATTGGAAGAAAAGAAATTGAAGCTCATGGCAGAAGTAAGAAAAGAAGTTGCTCTCATTATTGAACAAATAAATGCCTTTAAAAAATGAAATTTTTACTGCCCTTTTTATTAGAAGAATAATTTTGTGTGTACATTATCTGATTGTATTTTGAATTGCAATTCCATACGTGCCACACAATGCCATGTTAGTGAAAATTAATACTAAATTATAGTTAGAGAATCACTGCTGCAAAATGAATTTGTGAAGGGATACAAATTCAGTGGGAACTTATTGTCAAGTGAGCATATAGTGAAGATATGGATTTCCTATAATAAAGTGTGTTTGGAATATAAATTTTATTATTTCCGACAGGGTGATGTAAAGACATATATAATGTAACTGTAACAATGTGACAGCCAGCTGTAACAATGTGACCCTCTTCAGGTTGACGGACATTCAAATGAGTTGATTTGATATACATTAACACTGTTACTGAAGCCCAAGATATTTACACCTTTGTTAAGTATAAGTTTGGCAAAATGTGTTATCCGAAGTACACTATATTGTATGCGTGTTAAATAATGTGTATTGATCCAGTAGTTGTGCCGGTAGCTGGAAATTTACAAATTTTTGAACTTTAAATTTAGAAATATGTCTGGAATACAGGTAAAAGTCAGGGAATTAAAAAATTCTTTAAGAGTGGCCACTCTGTATAATATCGGAAACAATAGACCTAGGGATTGTTCAGGAGGGTGAGAATCTGGCGCACAGATTTTTAATACAAGTATCACCCAATCATCTGACCACATTGAAAGTCCATGAGTTCCTCAGACCGTCTCATTCTGCTAACTACGGAGATCGCTGACCATGTATTCCACGAGGTAGATGGCAGTACTGTGATGCCCTTTATGATAAAAATACGTTTCGCGTGGTGTCCGGATACTTTGAACACATAATGTGTGTGCATCGTAAAATATAAATACTTTTTAATTTCATTTTTTCAATAGACATGAATAAGTAGATATTTTTGTTCTAGGTTTGCCAGTACATTTTAGATGACTATATAAGTTCTGGTCAAGGTGCAGACTGTAATGTGATAATCACTCAAACAAGCCCTCTTGTAGCTACAATTATGGCTGAAAGGGTTGCCGAAGAAAGAACGGAAGAAGTTGGACTAAGTTGTGGTTATAGCGTCCCTTTTGCGTCGTCTCTGCCTCGCCCCTATGGTGGAATATTGTTCTGCACGCTTGGTAAGTAACCTGGAAACGATTATGTATGTATTTGTATTTTGAGAAGTCATCAATGAATGTATGCTGGTTCGAGAGAGGATTATGGATGTAAAGACTTTCCTGGTGCTTGTTTTTAGTATTATTATTGCTATTAATGCTATTGTTACAACACCCACTTTCTGCTTCTGGTATTTACTGGCTCTGCGTGTGAAGTAGGTCTTTGACCCTTTTAGGCTCCTCCTTCCACCCGTGTCCTTCCTTTCGATGTCTTGATCGTCCACGAGGTATTTGTCCTTAGACTACTTCGTGTGGAATCTTGTTTGGTAATTTGATGTCCTTTTTGTAAAAGCCCATGAAAAAGCTGTCAGAAATCGTCCATTTAATCTCGGATGTTTGGTACTACATTTCAGAGCTGCTGTAACTTCATTGTTTATCCAATCTCTTCGTAAAACTAGTTTTTGGCGTTTAAAACATTTTGTAGCTGCAGGTAGTGACATCTTTACGTTTATAGACCTTCGAACTTTAGATTTGAAATCAGTGACCGCTATTGACCCGGCCGTTTTCAGTGTGGTGCCGATTCGGTGTAATGCCGCACTTATTGGACTACCCCACTCAAATTTTTAGTTTTCTTCACCTTCATTTCCTCTAATCATAGCGGTGTACGAGTTCCTAATACGAACTTTCTTTACTGTATTGTTTTTACTACACGCACTTGCGTACATTATCATCCAGGTTTATGATTTAACGGTTTTAAGCTTGGAGTGCCTATACTAGTAACAAATAGAAACAGAATCATTTAGTTTTAAACCGTGGTGGTAGGCCAAGAAACCAATGCGCGAGCAGGTTACTAGTAGACACATGAATCCTCAATTTAACTTCGTACAATAAACATGTGAATTCTTCAATGTTAAAAGGAACTAAGTTAAAATAACCCATTTTTCGCTTTTCTCCTTGAATCTATGCAAGAGAGCATGTTCCATCGACCTATGTTACAAGGAACTATGAATGCTTTCGATCATAGTAATTCAATACAATCAGATTTACAGTGCGTGTTGAAACGCACTAAACCATTGACTTGACTCCTTTTAACAAAGTATCTGGTGTAATGTTTCCATTCATTGATGAACGCAATGTCTGAATTACATCGAGATGTTCTCGATGAGTAGCAGCTGTGTATGTGCCTAGTCATTCTGTGAATGTTTATTCTGAATTTGACCTGACCTACGCCGCACGAAAGTGTAAATATATTCGTTCTTCGATAGGCGAATTGCCCGGGAACTTAAGTGTTGGAACTTTGTTAACCGTTGTTCTGTGGGTTCAGGCTTTATGTCCATATTATTGTAGTCCTTTTGTTATGCACTGCTTAAACTAATACAATAAATAGAGCTCATTATACTCCTTAACTTCTGCGGCAAATTAATTGTTTTACTATTTGAAAAAAATCACATTCTTGTAAAGTGCCTATCAGCGCTAAGAAAATACAAGTTTTAGAAAAAGTATCAGTACGTATACACCAGCGACTAAAAATACCTTTATGATGAAATACTGGTTTGCCTAAAAGAGTAAAACATGTTATAAAGCAGAAACATATATTTTGTTACAATGCACAAATAACATTATTTTGTTGTAATTATAAAACTATCTGCAGACACATTTGTAATGTGATTTGAAATGTTTATTTTTCAATAGAATTCAGCATATCATTTATATGAACATAGCTCCATCAACATTCTTCCATGCTTATTGAATACTATGTTAAAGGGAACTAAGTCCATTTCGCCATAAATCACAAAACTTTGAATTGAATTTTATTTATGGCGTTTAGGCATCTCAGGCCAGGATAGGGGAGGGAAAGGTTTCAGGAAGGTGTCGGTCTGTGCTGAAGGTGCCGTTCCAGCATTTGCCTCGTGTGACTGAGGAAAAACCTGTAAGAATGTTCGGCCGCTGGGATCGAACCCACGAACTCCCGAATGCTACGCTAACGCCCTACCACTGAGCTACGACGGCTCGGTACAAAACTTTGAGTTTCTGAATACCTAAGATTGTCAAAAAGTATCTTGTGCTCAGAACCAAAAAAGTGGTATTTTATTTTTATATACTATTTTAATGGCAACGTTTTTTCACTCTCCTGAAAAGTTAGGTTTTCTGACTTAGTTCCTTTTAACATTAGAGAATTCATATATATGCTTGTTCAGCTTGCTCTCACTTGTGACCCTACGTGTGGAAAGCCTTTCCCAAGATTCTTGGTCTTCGTAACCTTGTGTTTTCCGTTTTCTAATGTAATCATTTAATTAAAGAATGTGGTCAGTTATCCTGTTCGTAGTTTTCCTGATTAGTCCTCTGTGACAACAACTTGGTATTTTGAATGAAGTCTAAGGCACTTATTTTGTACCTTCCTTCCACGATCATAGTATCGTAATCATAGTCAATGACAATGAATGAGCTGCTGTAATGCTAACAGAATTGAAATTTAACAGTTATGTGAATGTGATCATGATCTCACTTTTCTCTTTGGTAATTCGTATTCTTCTGTGTTCTTTTTCGAAGGGTTCATTTGCTTGAATATAATTTCCTTACTTTCCCCATACCTTTCTTTGATTTTTCGTAAAATCCAAGTTTTACTAAAAAGTTAGGGAGGCAATATCCTGCTTTTGCTACAGACCTCGCCTTAATTGTTCTTTCTCGGATTGCATACTGTAAAATTACTTCCTTTCTGTACTTTTTTTCTTTCTAAAATTACAATCTAGGACTTCGAATTTTTATCTTATACGAATATGATCATATCGGCAGAAGTTGAAAGTGATTTAGAGGAGGTTCATATTATAATCTTTTAGAAATTATTATTTTTTTATTCCATTCTTTAGATACGGAGTTCCTGCGTACACAGATGGTTAACGCTCTTGCGTTTGGTACTAGTTTACTCTATTCGATTCCCGGTCTGAGCTTAATGTAAAGGCGCCACAAAGAATTGCATGACCCGAGCGGTCGTAGATGAGTTGGTAGAGCGTTCGCTTAACAATCGAGGAACGATCCCAGCGACCGTCCATTCTGATCGTTATCTCGCTAGTTTTCTCCGCAGTTACACCAAGCAAATGCTCCCTGGCCCAATACCTTCAAATATCTTCTCCCCCCACATATCCAAGCCTGAGGCGTAGATACTTAAATACCATACATAAATAGCAACTTCCATTTCAATTCATCCAAGCGGGTCTATATCAGTCGAAGATATTTGTTTTGTCATTATTTTCTAAAAGTATATGCAAGGTAGAGAGACCCATATTTTTTTGTTTTCTTGAAAAGAAATTCTGTGAAGAGTTACAGGCTTTCAAAATAGTTGCGAAGGTCATCTACTGGCATCAAATATAAAAATGAATGTTCTTTTCAAAAATCAATTTCTCAGATACTACGTTACGAATTTGCATGAAACAAAAAGCATTATATTTGTCTCATGTCATATTTTTTCGTGTGTGAAAAATCATTACTTCTGATTGGCTACATTCTTTCTCAATAAATTATTGCAATGTTGCCAAACTTAATCCGAAATTTCCGATTTTTGATAATTTTTAGCTCGGGTCCAATTGGTAATATTGAGGTGCAGTTTTTTGCATATGATAGATATTACCGAGTTCTATAAGGACCTTATTTTAGTTTTTACCTGAAGTGAGTAGTTTTGGCCCTGCGATGCTCTGAATTGTTGAGAAACTTCCAAAGAGCCATTTTTGGGACGCCATTTTCTCCCCCCCCCCCCAAAAAAAAAAAATCTGAAATTTTTTTAGTAGAAGCAGAAAAACCTGATCTTTAATGCTATTTTTTCGTTTCTTCGGCCCGACCCAAGATGTGCTGGTTTTTGCCCGTAAAAATGTGTAACGGTCTTGTATTTTTTGTGTATTTATACAATTAAGTTTTGTCATTTATGATTTAATTCCTTATCGGTAGTTAACATGTGAAGTGATTGTTAGTGAATTGAGAAGTTCCTATATACAGGGTGATTCTCAATTTCCGTACCAGAACTTTATTTCGGCTCCTATTGCACAAAGAGCTTTGAAAAAAAAAAACATACCAAAGTGCATATTCGGAATCACATGATCATGTTGCTGAAAGCAGGGGTGTCCCGGGAATACCTCTTAGGGTGGGCAACTTCAAATAGAAACCGGGGTTGATTTTGCTCTCTTTGCAATAAGCGCTAAATTTTGAAGAACATTTAGAGGTTTTTGATATCTTGTACCCATTGGCAGTTACAATAGTTAGTAGGTTAACCGTACCTATCAAATTAGCTATCAATGACAAAACTTAATTGTATAAATACACAAAAAATACAAGACCGTTACACATTTTTAAGGGCAAAAAACAGCACATCTAGGGCCGGGCCGAAGAAACGAAAAAATCGGCATAGATCAGGTGTTTCTGCTTCTACTCAAAAAAATTCAGAGTTTTTTTTTTTTTTTTTTTTTTTAAGAAAATGGCTGTTTGGCAGTTTTTCAACAATTCAGATCCCCGCAGGGGCAAAACTACTCACTTTAGGTAAAAACTAAAATAAGGCCCTTATAGAACTCGGTAATATCTATCATATGCAAGAAACCGCACCTCAATATGACTAATAGGACCCGAGCTAAAAATTATCAAATATCGGAAATTTCGGATTAAATTTGGCAACATTGCAATTAATTTATTGAGAAAGTAGCCAATCAGAAGTAATGATTTTCACATTGCTGTTACCGCCCATACAATTATTTTTTTCTTTAATCTTAATGATTTTCACACACGATAAATAAAACATGGGACAGATATAATGCTTTTTATTTCATGCAAATCCATAAAGTAGTCTCTGATAAATTGACTTTTGAAAAGAACATTCATTCTTATATTTGATGCCAGTAGATGACCTAAGCAACTATTTCGAAAGTCCGTAACACTTCCCAGATTTTTTGGGGAAAAAAAAAGAAAAGAAAAGGATCTCTGTATTTAGTATATACTTGTAAAAAAAAAGTATCACAGAGATCTGAGAGAGTCAATGGGGCAATTTAAGGTTTACCTGAATGAATTGAAATGGAAGTACTCAAATAGAATTCAAATTCAAAACCGAATTGAATGAAAGCCGTGGGGTGAGCTAAATCTCAATTTGAGCTTCTGCACTGTGGAGTTCAGTTTAATGTAGTCGTTTAGTTACAGAAGCGGAAGTAGACTTCGAATGGCTTCTCACCGGGTTGATCTGAAATGACTTTTTGTCAGGATTAACAAGTTGATTTTGATGACTAAATAATTGATTCTTCCTGTCTTTTCTTGCCAGTTTTGAGCCCATTTAAGTTTTAATTACTAGCCTGAAATGTTACTTTGACGTCATTTTGTCATGACTTTTTTCAGATTTTTTTTTTTTTTTTTTTCTAAATTAAATTTTATTTTCGCGTATTTTACGAACTGCTCACGTGAACTGTCTTGATGGTAATATAAAATTTTATATTTGATGGCTCGTACAGATAATAAACCCATTGTAATATGTGACTTTGAAGAGCATTTTTTGTATCTTTTAACAGATGTTTTCTTTCGAAGATTAGAGAATGGCCTGCAAGGAGTTTCACATATAATCGTGGATCAAGTTCATGAACGAGATAAAAATACTGATTTTCTCCTTACTGTACTCTTGGAAGTGATTCCAGCACATCGAGATCTTCGGGTGATATTTTTGTCTGATGTTATAGACACTACATTAATTATAAATAAATTCCATCCTACAGAAATTGAAATACCCGATGAATCTCATCCAGTTCAAGGTTAGTTACTTGATTAATACCTATATTTGAGTTTTAGGTATCAGAACATTTTTTTATATTAACACAGAGAAATTGACAGCCGCTGTGATCGGAACTCGAACTCTGATATCGCAGTTGCCGGTTGCGTATCACCATGTGCCGTGGCGTAATTGACAACATACCCAACCGGCGGCTGCGAGATCCGGGTTCAAGTCCCGATTACGGCGACTCTTAATTTTCTTGTGTTATTATCAACATTTACCAATCAAAAGGCTATTTGTGAAAAAGGTAATTACATCAGAACATTTCGCTTTAATTATTTTTTTATAAAAATATAAAAATATCTTCATTTTATGTTTATATTGAAATAGTTCTAATTTTTTATGTATATGTAATTCATATCAGTTGCACTATGGATCAGCACTGAGGAGACTATGGCGCATGTTCAAACGCTACTACTAACAGTTTTTTTTCTGAATAATGGTCAGGACCACGATCTTCCCTACATTTTTAACGAACAGACGATTGTTACCTAGGATGTTGAACAATCCAAAAATGTAGTTTTTAGTAAAGATATCAGAATTCTAATTTCATTACATCTTAACAATGGTTACTTGCTTCACGTAGCATGTTTTTACCAAGATGTCAATATCTGCTTACCAAAGTTTCCATGCCTGTAGTCACTTTCATCAATGCTTGATGTTCACTTTTAAAAGAAATGTGTTGTTTTTTTTGTCCTGATCGAGCATGTAGCTTTTAAGCATGAAATCGAGATACCGTTGCTTAGTCGGTAGAACGTTGGCTTCGCATTTGCAAGGTTCTGGTTTCGATACAAGCGGCCGACCATTCTGACCGAGGTTTTTCCTGTCACTACAGGAAGCTGCCAGGATGGTACCTTGAACTCAGGCCCTGGCCAACTCCTTACCGAATCTTGTTTTTACCCTATCCCGACCTCACCCATAGGTGCCTAAAGGCCATAAATAAATTCAAAATTCTAAGGACGAAATCTAGCATTAAAAGGGGATTCCCAGTATTTGAATGTGAGGCAGAGTACAGGTACCTCGTAGCACTAAAGTGGTCTTTCCCCAGTACTTTTTTGTCTCCACGGTAACTCAGTTGCATAATCTCACCACAAACGTAAAGAATTCTCCTAGTACTTGAATAACGATTCCACCCTTGCATTATTATTTTCATAAATGGTACGAACTTTTTATACCTCAGTTTTTGACTTTTTGGAAAAATGTATTCCTTCGTGCATTGTGTTTGCATATGGATTAAAGAAATTAATGACAAGGTCCTTACTAGCATCAAAAACGGAATCTATTACAGAATTCGCTTGGTCAGTTAAAAAAATACACCTAATGAACACAACTTCCTCAACGATACCACGCCCATTATGTAGTAACTACCTCTGTTGGCAACGTGGCATCTTAGCCCAAGTCCCGCACCAGTCCGCTCTGTCCTTTTTCTCTCGTACCATGTGAAAACGCATTTGCGAAACGTTGCCGCTTCTCTGTTGCGTTTGTGAAATAAGATACTCTTCTGTCGACTTAAATTCTTCTGGAGTATATGAAATCACTCGCGAATGTGATCAGAATTCACTTACCTTTTGGATGATCAGACGTTTCTTGCTGAACAAAATATGATACTCAATACAAACACAAGGCCCAAAAATATTGTCACTTTACCACAAGAATGCTTCATCAGTTGGTTAAACAGAGGTGAGATATGGAAAAAAAAAGGAGTTTGATTGAGCAGTTAGTATAACTTTTTCTAAAGTGAAAATCCTTGCAGGTAGATATGACAACTTCCCAAGACGTAAGAAGTGCAGAGGAAGTGTCAGGAACTGTCCAATAGAATACATCAGTCGCAGAATAAACAAAAGAGCCAATATAAAAGCATGATTGCTTTGTAGTGAGACTGAAGAGTACAGTTTTAACTATTGTCGGGGAAAAATATGATGTAAAATAGATAAAAACCTGAAAAAATGTAAAGAAGGAAATTGTCTTTAATTTTTTAGTTGATAGTTACAAACGTCTCCCCTGATTATAGTTACACCCGTGCTTTTCCGTCTTACTACATAGCAGTGATGTTTGTATATTTGTCCTTTTGTTTATTCTGTGACAGATGCATTCTATTGGACAGCTTCCGGAACTTCCTTCATACTTCTTCCGACTTGGGCAGCCGTCATATCTACCTGCGAAGGTTTTGACTTCAGAAAAGATTATACGAACTGCTCAGTCAAACTCCTTTTTCCCAAATCATTTCACTTGTTCGTATAATAATGCGAAAATATTTTTGGACAATGTGTTTTTAGTGCTGTTGTGTATTATATTTTGTTCAGCGAGGAACATCTGGTCATCCAGACATAAGCGAATCATATTTTTCTCGTTATTGAAGCCAAACATGTGTGATCGAACTTATACTGGCATGACCAAAAGAATCAGAAAATTAAGGTTAAAGAATACGTTAGTGGTGTCAAACTGTCTAATTCAGTTTCGGGATTTTGCAAGCATGTAAATGCAACAAAATGTAGTATTATCTCATCGTATATCAGTCTCATTTCACATATTGATAAGTCTGTCAGAGAGCCGTGCTTCATCGTAACTAAAAATCCGACACTCAACACGAGGAGTAGGGGTGCTGAATGTAGCTTGGTTTCCGTGCTTAGATACTTTATTGAGAAAATATTTAAAAAGAATATTCTTTTATTACACTAATTTAGTTAAGGTTAATGTAAAGCCAATGTATGTCCAACAAAAGATGGAAGTACTATCTCCGTATATGTCTAATGAATTTTTATCGTTGCACGAAATTTCAGTGATGCTCCTACAAATTCAAGCCTAGAGAGTTCAAACTTTTAGGGAAGAATGTTCATAACCAATTCAGGAGTTCTGTCCGTGTCAATATTTTATTTTCTTTCTTATTCATTGTTGAAACAGCTTCATTGTTATATTTGGATATCCATAACAACAATGAAGAAATTTCAACAATGAATAAGAAAGAAAAAAAATATCGGCACGGATAGAACTCTTGAATTGGTTATCAACTTTCTTCCCTGAAAGTTTGAACTCTCTAGGCTTGAATTTGTAGGAGCGGCATTGAAATTTCGTGCAACGATAAAAATACATACGAAGATCTTTTGCTTGACATCTTTTGTTGGACATTAACTTTACATGTCTTGTCTTACATTAACTTTAATGTTTAAACAAACTTTTTTTTTTTTTTTTTTTTTGTAATTTTCTTTTATCATATCCTTTATTGAATAAAGTAACGAAATAAACTAGTTTCGTTTTTGTCGAAGTGCCAACATATCTGGCATATGTATAATAGGAAAGTGACCGACCTAGAAATGGTTATAATCTCTCGATGTTATCTCGTCCTGCTGCGATAACACATTTCCAAACATTGGCGAGCGTAGGATGCCGTTGAGAGTACCATTTTTGATAGTGTGCAAAGAGAGCGCCCTACGTACGGCAGAAATGATGCTGGATATGTGACGGAAGCGTTTCTCTCGTAATGGTTCTTTCATTTTTGGAAACAAATCGTAGTCAGTGGACTGAATTAAGGGAGAAGGGATGCTCAAGTACCTCCAACCCCACTTATGCAGTAAGTTCTGTACGTTGCGTGATTTATGGCACTTGGCAATTACGTAAAGGACAATAGGTCGTCCACCTTGAAATGCTTCTGACCATCTGGCCAGGGTATGATACAGTAAAACTACTCACCACAAGCCTCCTGCAATCCCTTGTGAATTTGCACTGCATTTTCTCCTCTTGCAACTTGAAACTTTATGAATATGCGCTGTTCCTGGCGCGTAAACATTATTTAGCGCAGTCCAACACATCCAGCACTTTCGCAGCGTCTAATTATTAACACTGAGTACTAATCTGCAGTCAATACGTTCACAGAACAGGCTGCAACAAAACTTGTTTGTCATTTGTCACTACAAGAGATGAGCGAATTCCAACAGTGTTGTTACTTTGGAACAAAAACGGCCCTCTTACAATATAAAAACGTAGTATCATGAGTTTCCTCAGTACCTAGCAACTCTTGTATTCAGTAACATGACACATGGAAACCATGTGTTGATTCTTAGGTTATATTAAGTTTCGTAAAATACACAGAAATATTGGTCGTTGTCGTGACCAGGATTCGAACCTGGGATCTCACTTGTTGACTGAGCATTCTACTATTGTACCCCATGACACGGCCAGCTGTGCGCCTCAACTGAACCAGCTACTGTGCAAGTGTTGATATCAAGGCACTTCACTGCATGCAGTAGTTGGTTCAGCTGAGGCTCGAGGAATGCTCCATATAGATAGCAAGTTGGCCGTGCTGTGGTGGTAGAATGGTGAAATGCGCAACCAACAACTGGGAGAACCCGGGTTCGAGTCCGTGGGCGTATTCCCGACAATCCGTTTCATGAGCCTGACCGTATACTGACCAGAGAATAAAACTAGAAATGAAACTTCGTATATTACCCATGGTATCAAAAAGAACTCGTGTTGTCATCTCACGCATTGCCTTTATATATGGGAAATATTTTCTATATGGCATTTAATAATTCATAAAATATGTTGCAACAAAGAACCTCTTCGTTTCGCATAATAACATAACATAAAATTGCATGTGTAGTCATAACATTTATCAGTATTAAGCATTGATATTCAATACAAGCGAAATTCTTTGCAATGAACAAGCAACAGCATCAAATATTGGTTACGAGACTGTTTCATCTTTGTGTTTTCACTCAATATATTTTAATTTCATTGTTCCATCAATTACAATTACGGGATAGTCCCTGATATTTTCACTTTCTGACGAAAAGCTGATAATTTTGCGGAAGGAAGCAGCATTTCCTAGGAGCCCATTATCTTCAGAGATAATGCAGTATTTTGTTGGATCAACATACGAAATATTGCAGACGACTTGGTGCCGCTAGTATCTGAGTTGAATGTGAAAACATCGATGCTTTGCATCATATTATTCTGTGAACGAAATTTGAATTTTATTTATGACCTTTAGGCATCTCAGGCTCAGGCCGTCTGTGGACCCAAGTTGAAAGTTCGCACTCCGACTCACATAATGTCTGTTGGGAATAGGCCGTCCGGTTTTCTGTGAGCTTTTGAACAATTACGTCACAGAAAGTCTTCGTGTACATCATGTGTATGACATATCATATTTAGGGTTCTATCCATGTTCTTTTGCGTTTTTGATAAAGGTCTTAGTTTAGACCGAAACATGAATGTTTATTTAAATAAGTGTAAATTGTTCACTAATGTTGGAGGGTATACACGTCAGTTTTTTTTGTTAATAGTAGACCCATGATTCTTACTAATTAGTGTTTCATTCTAATGTAATTACAGTGCTCTTCCTTGAAGATTGTGTTCAGCTGACCGGTTTTGTTGTGCCAGGATTCAATTCTAAAAGAGCGAAAAGGATACGGAGAGACAGAGCATATGACGACCTTGACAGTTTTGTAAGAAGTATATCGAAGGAAGAGCAGGATAAAATTGAAGACTGTGCAGTAAAAGAAAAGGAGGAACCAATGGACGAGGAACACGATAAAATTGAAGACTGTGCAGTAAAAGTAAAGAAGGAGATAGTGTACGACGACTACGAAGATGAAGACGAGGAACATGAAGACAGTGGTACAGAAGAAGAGAATTTAAATCTTGTAGTGTCAGCAGAATATACTGAACATACGCGCAATGCGATGGAGCTATTATCTGAAAAGGAACCGAATATGTTTGTGATATTGGTAGGTGAATTAAATGTGAACATTGAAGAATTTAAACAGAGTATACTTTCATATTTCGCATAGTGTCTGCATAATCCAATTGCACTCATTACTTAACATGTTTCTGTATTTAAATCGTGCAAAAGGTATATTATTAAACGTTACACTAAGATCGTCTTAAGTAATTTGAGACACAAAAGTAGGAAGGGACAAGGTAGGTGTTACAGAAATCAAGAGTTTAAACCTTATAATCTCTTAGGGTTTAAATTTCGTATCAGCTGTAAAGTGCAGTCAAGAACAAAATATAACGTGGCTACCCTGCCGAATCCTTCAACGGATATGTTGCACCAATATTAAGTAGAAGCAGGATCGCTCCGAACTAACTACTTCGATTTTTCCCAACACAATCCTACTGGAAGACTATCTATAGACTGTTTCTCGAAATAAGTTCGCTAGCTCTGCTCGCTTGAAACACACTATTTCCACTAGTATTGCTGCATTCATCCACAAGCTTATAATATATGCTTTTATTTAGATATCATCAACACACAACGAAGGAAGAAACAAATTATTGTTGCTGAGGATGTTCAAAAAGAAAAAAGAAAAAAATAGCAGATTGTAGTAGTTCGTTTTTCGTATCTTTTTAATGATTCGTGAACCAAATTGAAATTTTTCATAAGAATATTCACAACTCTACTAGGGATATGTTTGAGAATAAAACCAAATTTTACTTCTCTTTTGAAGTTAGGGCTCGTCTGTAAATATTAAATTCTTCATGTAATAATTACTGAAGATTTGAATAGTTGAAGTAATTAGCCATTGTTGATAGCGATAGAGAAATTAGCCAATATTTAAAATAAGATATACATCTTCTTTTCAGTATATGACCGTCATTATAAATATATTTGTTTATTGTAAATTAGCGCAAGAAAACTAGTTACTTTCTTGTCCACAGTATGAATCAAATATTTTTTTTAACATTTCTGATGAAATTAAGTTTTGGAAAACGAAGTATTTATAGTGCAGTCTGAGAAAACAGTTACGGATTATAAATCGAAAAATTATAATTATAAAACAGGCACGAAATAGTTGAAAGTATACACAGTGTAGGACGAGGTGGGCTTATCGCATGAATGAAATATAATGAAACCAGAGATTTTAGTTAGTAACAAAGTATTAAAACATACATTAGGAATCCAGCCGCCGTGAGTCGGTAACGTCACGGACTTAGAATCAGCAATGGGGAGGCACATGAGCTCGAGTCCCGCTACCGGCTATTCTGACTGATGTTTCCCAGAATTTTCCTCAGGCGAATACCGAGATGGCAGTGGGAAGGCTCTGATTGCTGCATTTTCCATCTTTATCGCCGAAAGAGTGATCATTGAAAGATGTCATCGCTCAACGTGATGGGCTTAGGCCAAAGTTGCTACTTCAGCCCATATAAGAGAAAGTTCACTTAATATATATGAGAATTGTCAGTAAAATACGTGACAACGAAAGTTATCTTCTACCTTAAAAAATGTGAAAGTTCCACCCTTCGTGAACCATTACTACGATTCAAGAAAACTATTGTATTTCCAGTAGCGACTATATTTTTTCCACAGGTTTATGCCAGATGAGCTTTGTGGGAGCTATGTCCAATGAAATATCTCCGGATGCAATCGGAGAGCTTCGTTTTTGTTCGTGTTTTCCTCTTACAAAATTGTAGTCTGCTTCCCCAGTATCTCCATGAATTGTGAACATCAGACATAAAATAAACGCTACAACGTTGCTGACTCGGCAGTTTCCGCTCATTGTGACACACTGCACCTAAATCCTCGTTGTTGCTAATATGTGTGAAACTCTGCAATTATACTCCACGGACAAGATACTCACAGAATCAGTGACCCAAAAAGTGTCCCTTTCATTGGATGCCCTGTCGTGGTTTGTTTTAGTTCTTCAAGGTCACCCGTCATAAGCCCTTGAACAAAGTACAGTAGAGATGAAACCATTCAGTTATTAACCCAGACAAGTACTGAAGAGCGAAAAAAAAACAACTGAAAGACAGACTGTAGAAACAAGCTGCATATTATGAGTGTCGCAATTAGAAGTGAAGGAAATAGTGAAAATACGTGTGTCATATGTCTAGTACAGGTTACGTGCGATACTAAACCGAATCTGCACCCGTATTACCGGTCGTCACCGGAATTTATAATGTCCAGGTAAATCGAGGTCGCTGATTTAAGGTCTGAAGTTAGTTTCTCTTGATTTCTTTGCATGAGGCTCTAGTCTGCATTACAGACGGGCAAAGCAAAATTACGAGTTTTCTGTGGGTTGGGGAGGGGAATAGCTAGAGATGACTGTCTGGAAATCATAAAGCTAAATTTAGCAAATACCTTACTGAAAATAATGTAAATTAAGAAGGATTATGGATAGCAAGCTAAATAATTGCAAATAATTGTAGTGAGCAACAAAACTTTTCTAATAACTATTCTGTTTCATTGTTTTTAATGCTGATCTGGATTTGGTTAGGAAAACATTACAGTTGTTGTTGTATTAGATTTTACTGGAAATTTTAGAGAAAAAATTAAGCTTTCTAATTCGTGGTTACTTTATTATTATTATTTATCTTGAATTTTTCTGATTAAATGCATATTCTGTTTTATTAGGATCTATTGAATTACCTAAAGTTTGAGAAACCTGGAACAATTTTGATATTTGTACCAGGAATGACTTACATGGATCTGCTGATGAAGAAATTTGAACGGAAGAAATATGGTAAGTAAAATTTTCACTTCGTCTGTAAGGGAAATCAGTTGATAAGTCTGTGTTTAGAGCTTGTTGGAGTGCTTTGCTGAATAAATGACGAACAGACGTAAGTTAGATATTAATTCATTGTTTTTCAATGATAGTTTGTGTGAACCAAGTTGAAAGATTCACACACACACACACACACACACAAAAGAAAATGGTCGCTGTACTGACAGGGAATCAAATCTAGGCATTCTGCTTGGTAGACGGTTGATCTACTACAGAGCTAGCAGTAATGCGACCAACTCAACAGTATTAAAACTGAAATTATACATTTTGGCAAGATCCCATGTGTGTTCTTTAACGTTATTTTGTCCTTGGGAAAAGAGAGGTTCTTGTGTAAACATAATGGTAAACTTGTGTAAACATAATTTTTATATGGGCCAGTCAAGTAACTTTGGACTTCGGCCCGTCATGATTCGCCCATTAACCATTAAAATCCACACCCATGCCCCTGCCGGGAACTTCGAGTCGTTGGCCTTCCGTCGTAGACCGCACGGCTGCCCGGCCGGCAGAGGTTCTTGGTCTAGTTCAAGCCATCATTCTGACATCCTCATATGTGACTGAGGAAAAACTCTAGTTACGAATGGTTGGAGACGATTAGAATTCGAACCTGTTTTAATCCAGTGTCACTCAGATGACACATAGACATCAGCCTCCCCCTATCCGGAGTACGTCAATCAAGATCAAATGTAGCAGGTGAAAAGAGGAAAGAAGCCTTGATGAAATCCTTCAACCGCTTTTCGCGTTTAAGACGAATGAGTGTATTTTTTTTTCTAAAAGAAAAAAGTGTTCTTTGAAAAATAACAATTTTATTAACAAAAAAAAAAAAGCTGTGCAAATGTAGCAATAAAATAAAAATGTTTTAAATTTGCAACTTAGTACTTGAAACAAACAGTATGTTTATTTTGAATTGCCTTCAATTTCCGAACATTTAGGTAAATTACAAATATAATGATATGAAATACAAGCGCGCACGTACTCGCCACGTACACTCTAATATGAAGTTCTGACAATGGTTATGTTATATTTTATTCATTAATTTTAATTTCCGTAATTTGTATCTTAAAAAGCAAATAAATCTCTTCCAGTGCCTGTTTAGTGCTCTTAACGTTCCCTGTGTAAATTTTGACAAGAGCTACTGGATATTGCTGCTATAAACAGTTAATACCCCCTTGTTCGCTGTTCGCAATATTGGCTAGGATTTCCCGCTCAAGCCGTGACAACATCACTGTTCCTTCGAACTTTCTTCAGTGTAAAAGGAGCTCTAGTGTTTTCAAGATACACTACCAAATATTTCAAGAACTATGCATACTACATAAGATAAACTTCCACCTTCACCACTGTACTAAGGTTACTGCGGATATGAGTTTTCACCACCGAACAACTGAGATTAACATCAATTAGTGCGTTCATTACCGAACTTTGAAAACGTTTCGAATTAAAACAAAATTTTATTTCACTTTCAAAAAGGGACATTTAACATTTAACGTAAATCCTCTGACATTTCACACACACACACACAAAATCGAACTTTCACTTCCCGTTTTTCGAAATTCTCACCGAGTGCGAAAGCCAGAGATTTTGACGAGTTTATCATGTGTGTACAACTATTAACATTTTACCAGGAATGTACAAATATTATCACGGATTTTGCATTCATCATCAATTTCGATCACTGTTTCAGTGCTAATACCGCAACTCTTTCCATTAAACTTCGTACTGAACAACCCCAAACAATACGAAAGCACAATTACGACTTCTAACAGAACTGCATTTTTCTTTCACAACACATCGTCGCCAAACAAAGTATCTCTGCTTGTATAAGCATCTTTCACCTCTGGCTAGTGATAAAGTACGCTTACTCGTATAACTGGGGGAACTAAGTCAGCATGTTACCAGTGCAATGCCCATTTATGACAACAAACTTTCGTTTATTCTTGCAGTGCGATGTTGTTGTTTTTTTTTTTTTTTGGGGGGGGGGATAGAAAAGAAAACTCTGAAAAAAAAATCAAGAAGTCTCGAAACATTTTGAGACGTATTGAAAAAAAAACTGTGTTTTACGGTTCTCTTAAATATATGTGTGCTATGTGTTCACACTATAATTTTGTATCTTGTATTTTAAGTTTTAAGTTGCATTGTTATCACTTCACTTCTGCTTCAACCCTTCAAGTTTGTTACCAGTCTGCCGGAATGGCACCTTCAACACAGGCCGTGGCCGACAGCTTCCCGAATCCTTTCCCCTCTCCTATCCCGACCTGAGCATTAGATGCCTAAAAACCATAAATAAAAATTAAAACTCAATGTTACCGGTCTACTCTGAATTTTCATTCTGAATAATGAAAGAAAAAATTTATCCACTACATTTCAATAATGAACCAAATTTATCTTTAACAAAAGGCAAGTAATGTGAAGTTCTAAGAGTAATTATGTTATATTTTATTCATTAATTGTATTTTTCATAATTTGTATCTCAAAAAACAAATAAATCGCGCCGCCGTGTTTAACTTGTAAGGATGTATGGACTGTCGAAGAAAACGATGTTGCAGTACATATCTTTACATTACGAAGAAGCTTTTTTCTCTCGAGTCAAGATGAAATAGTGCATGTCCTTCAGTGGAAACCTCTGTTCGTCTTTGTATTATTACTCCGATATAAGCCTAGACGTCCATGCGCCTAATTGCAAGCGCATTCGCCATCAATTTCCCTATGAAAAGACAAAATGCGATCAGAGTCGCTTAGTCTCTCCAGTTCCGATCAGCGCTAACTCCATCATCTGGAATTAGGAAGAAGTCCAAGACAAGCACCAATACGTATCTGAGATAATCGGAATCAAGCTTTGAATAAGAAGTATGTGTCAAGCAAACATTATACACGAACAAAAGGCGTTCAAAGAGAGAAAATAAAAAGCAGAAGTGAAATTAGTTTTTCTCTTGTTATTGGGTCACTAAATGAAAATGGTAGTTAATAATTTAAGGAGAATCCATTGGTCTGCATTATGAAGTTTATTGTGATTACGATCATATAAAAGGCAGAGGATATATTTGTAATTAATATATGCATAATAGGTGGTAAATGTATGAATTGATAAATGCCTAGTAACTAATATAATATGGAGATATTGATAGGAAATTATGGATCAGAACTTGGTAAGATCTTATTGACATTGTTGCTGGAAACAATTCTTATTCTCAGGGGTGATTCCAAGATTGGCTTAACAAATTTCAAATGAATAATAAAGTTGATGGTGTTACTTTAGATTAAATGGCCACTATGGTTCATTTCTTTATTATTCTTAAATCTAAATACCAGATTAAGGTATACATGTCGACAGACTTGCTGATGAACATTTAAAGCATAAAACCCACGCGAGCCAAAGCAATAGAAACCACATTTATTAGTATCCAGCAACAGCTACACCGAGGACAGATTGCCAACATCTTCTCATCTGTATTTCTTTTATTTCGTATCAGGTATGAAGTGGGGAAATTATAAGTTTCGCTTTTTCTATATTTTGGTTAGATAAAATGAATTTTTTTGGTCGGTAACAGCACTATGGCTTACGCCCGTCCCGAACTCTATATTTTGGTGTCTGACTAGGCTAGGTAATTCACCCCAAATTACAAAACATCTTCTGATGACTTGTATAATTGCACTTTGAATTATGCAATCAATCATTTGTGTATTCGCGTTTCCGTACATCATTCGTCGGAAACATGACTCCGGATAAAATGTACAATTTTCGATTTTCATTATTACCATTTTGAACCCAAATCGCTTAAGATATTTGCCCCCTGAACCTTAAAGGTTCTAACTATAATTTAGACATAAAATGATACCTCTCGCATGCCAACTAACGCCCCATGAACAGTCGCTCCACAGATTTCATATTTAATTTACGTCTCGCATACCAATAAACTACAGTTAATCATCAGCCGTTCACACTAAATTTCCGGAACTCAAGCGAATATGTGGCACCAAGTTGAATCCGAAATGGATGAGAAGGCACTTCGAATTTGCTGACACAAAATATCGGTTGCGAAAAGGCTAGCACCTGATATCCTCATTTTATGCCTCATTTAAGTACCAACCACAAAATAATCAATTTTCACACAGTCTCTTTTATTCCGGTTTCACAAACGAAATTTTTAAACAAAAATATATAACACATATACATCGCATATCGATATCTCCGCATGGGTGAAGAACCGCCGCATGGATAAAGCCAAGTCTAACCATTCGTAATTCTGTCCGACCAATTAGGTAACAGGTTCCACAATTCAAATCAGTTACGTCATTTAATTTCAAATTATAGACGTGATTCGACTCTCGACTAACACCATCTATTGACAGCAATTCATGCTTGACCACCCAATCAATCCGTTATCTCGTTACACTGCTCCACCTTCTCAATATTTATATTGAAAACATGCAAAAAAGAAATGTATTAAAGAAAGCTTTCAATGTTTATATTGAAAACATGCAAAAAAGAAATGTATTAAAGAAAGCTTTCTAAAAATTACTGTTTCATTGCATTTTATGTTTGGGCCTCAGTAATTATCTACAGGCTTATTAAGAAGTGTATGTTGTGTTTATAGGTCCACCCAAATTCCGGATAATAGCACTGCATTCTCAGTCAACACGGCAAGATATAAAAGCAATATATACAGCAGAGTCTAAACAGACAAGAAAGGTAAGTCAGTTGTAAAAGAATAGTTTTCATTTTTGCTAGTTCTGATAAGGAACAAACTTGATCTTTGTACGTGTATGAAGCCAATATTTGAGGTTTGTCAGTTCTTTTTACTTCTGAATGCCAGCGTCAACCGTTCTTTGTGAATGTAGTTTGTGGGATATGTTCAGTTGAGTCTTCTCCAGAATCTAATGAGTAACACCATGCCTCGCGTTTCATTGTTGCCCAGCCAGAAGGTGTAGAACATTTTTTTTTCTATCAATAAATCGTATGTAGTGTTATCGCTGAAACGTGAATGGCATATGTATTTGAACACACATGTAAAGTTCATAAACAGTATCAGAAAGAATTGATACGCCACCATACCGATTAAAAAAAAATTAATAAGTTACCAATTTAAGCTAAGGTGTCGATGCGCTTAGGTTTCTAATTAAACCCTTTCCAAGATATAAAATATACGTTAAGAACAGAATAGATCACTCTATGCCAAGTGCTCCAGAAAACCTGTGATTATTTTTATGTGACATTGTGTCCAAACATTGCAATCATTTACTCAAACAGTTTTCTTTATCACGAAACCTCTGGGTAGCTTCCACAATTTCAATTCTATTAACAGGGGTCACTTTGGCTCAATGGTAGAGCGCTCACCTGTGGTGCTTGGGGTCGTTGGCTCGATCCCTGCTCGTGTCGTGTGGTCTTTATGGTGGACAAAACTTTGTGCGTGGTTTTTCTCGAGGTTCTTCAGTTTCCTCCCACTTACTTCATTCTGCCAATTCCTCCACCATCCATCCCGCCTGAACCAATAGCCTAAAGGCCTTAAAAATTAAATTCGAAACAAAAAATTTAAATCTATTGGCAAATTCACTCCATGTATTGCAGATTATGTCCATTGTGGTTGCTACTACAGCCGCCTCGATCCTACACTTCGATTCCACAAAGTCCAGGACTTGTTAATGTCCTTGATGTAACCCTACATGAAGTCTAGAGGCGTAAGGTCCAGGGAAAGGGCTGGCCATGGTTAGACCGTCATGGCCAATCCACCTAACTGGAAATATTGCTTTAAAACACTCTCTCTCAGTAATGCCCCAATTTACTTCGCGCCATCCATCCAATTTTGTATGCGTACAGTTTCAACAGCTTCTTTACTACACAATACACTGTCAACTTTGGTATACTGTCAGTTTACGATCATCTCGCCGAATAAACTTTAAGCTACTCCTTGAAAAGGACTTCTGTGCTCTTTCCACTGTTGCAGCTGAAACGCTTGGTCTGCCTGTCCCTTTTGGTGTAAGGTGGTACTAGTGTTTCAAATTATTTTAACCAGTCTTTCAGTGATTGTTTAATGTTCAGTAGGTGTATTCTTCGTGATGTATTTCCTATAAGAGGTTGGTCAGTTACAGGAAATCTTATTCCCCATAACCACAACACGCATGTTGGCTTTTCTTGCACGGTCGTCACTTTTTGCTGTTCTGTCACAATGTATGACGGTACTGAGTGTTGCCAATTTCACAAACTTTTTTTTTCATGTTGGCTTTTATGCTGCTACCAATGAACTGCGCTACACTTGAATGGATTTTTTGTTGTGGACGACAGTTATCGTGCGAATAATTTATGGACACCCTGTAAATCCTTGAGTTCCCTAGCTGGACCCATCGATATGAATATGGCACGAAAATAAAAACACACTAATATATAAAGAAAACTAGATGAAAGTTTTACTTGTGTTAACTATGTGTAACACACATGTGTTGAACATCATGATGGTGCGTAATAGCTTAACACTCGCGTGGTTTTGCGGGAAAGTTCATTTTTCAACTGTTACTTCTAGTACGTAGATCTTACTGTGTTTCTGAAATCGTCAGCCATCCAACTGGGCGCGTAAATCAGTTCAGATGTATACATACTGGCAAAATAGATCAGAACTATATCGTAATGTTCCCTTTAGTTTTGATTTGGTAGAGTCAAAGATATACGGGATTGGTTTATAGCCCTCAACCCTTTATTAACATACAAGAATAAAGTTAACAAAATTACCGTCCCGAAGAACACAGTTTACAGTTATCTGAGTACAAATGATTAAAGATCTTAGTGATCTTATTTAATAGTGATCAGTTAGAGGTTCTGGAAAATAGGATGACACCAGTTCCTTAGCAAGCTGCGTGTCGGGAAGTTGTACCAGTTCCTTGGCGAACTACGTACGGAGAATATTAAGGTAAGAGTACACACCAGTTCCTTGGCGAACTACATGTGCGGATGACACCAGTTCCTTAGCGAATTACGTGTCAGTTGGTTGTACCAGTTCCTTGGCGAACTACGTACAGGTTAAGTTAGGACTTATGTGTGAGAGTGCACACCAGTTCCTTGGCGAACTACCTGTGCGGGATAGTACCAGTTCCTTAGCGAACTACGTACTAGGATGTTCCAGTTTCTTAGCAAACTGCGAACGGTTGAAGGAGAGGAGCTGACCACCCGGGGGAAATGAGTGATGGCTCTTGCTCTGTGCAGGTCCTTTTTAAAGGTGAATGTAGGGGTGGTTCCTCTTGCTTCTCCTACTTGACTCCAGCTCCCTCTGTCTTCCGTTATTTGCTCCATCTGGTGTTAGTTTGAGGAGTTGACCGTCGTCTGCTCCAATGTGTATGTATTATTTGTTTACTTGCATAACCACATGTTTGTTCTATAAACATGTGTGTTATTGTTTATACAATGTCCACGTGTTCGCTATACACGCTGGTCATTACGATATTTTCTTTTGCCACATTAGCTCTCAATAAATGTACGATAATGCTTCTGGTCACGTAAAATCTTAAGTACGATGCTAGTGATGTAGATTGTGAGAAGTTGTGCAGACGTTCATGGTTGTGGTTCTAGTCATTGGACGACTGTATGATGTATCCCTACGCAGCTAGAATCTGACGTAAGCAATTAGTCCATAGTTAGGAGACTTCAGTTTTTCCAGAGAAGTTTGTAATTGTCTCTGGAAAAGGATATCACATGTTTTCCAGATGACGTTACGTGAAAAAGTGCATTAATACACTGTATAAAAAAATTTTGAATCATTCCAGACGTAAAAAGTAGTTCAAATTGCCAGATTGTCGGGTTGTTGTTCATATATATATAGTAACGTTACTAATACGTTCAAGTGATACACTTGGACTACGCTTTTACCAGCGTGTTCGGGTAGGATTTTTTTTATTATTATTATTATTAATTATTTGGAAGACAATATGATTTCGCGATTGCATCGCGGGTTAGAATTGACTGAATTTTATTGTGTAATTATTCTTTTCTTCCAAGGTGATTCTTGCAGTGGATTCTGCGGAAAGTACTTTGAGCATTCCTGATGTAAAATACGTGATTGATGGATGCAGAACAAGAGTGAGTTGCTTATCCTCTTCGGAGAATATCCCATGTTCTATTGCAGAATGGTCATCGAAAGAAAATCTTGCACAAAGAGCTGCTCTTGCGGGAAGATTCCAGTCTGGGATGTGTTTTCGTCTGTGTAGTAAAGTAAGTATTATGAATTGAATTTTAATTTAACCTGCATGGCAGAGCTGTATTAGCTCTCTGCCGAAGCCTTCTCAAGTGGGAAGGATAAGTCTCTTGACGAACTTTACTGATTAAAGGGAAGGAAGCAAGCAGAGAAGTTTCCTGACATTCGTCTGGTGAGATAAGAAAGAGAAAGAGAAAAAAAAGTAGGTAAGTTAGGATTGGCGGTTTGATCAGGATTTCAGTGTATTCAAATTTCCATGAGTGTTGTTAGTTAAGCCATTTTATAGCAGTCACTAGCCATTTCCATAAAATCGTAGTTCGTCCTTCCCATTTCCTACAAATATTCGAACTTGCGTATAGTTCAGTGACTCTGGAAATACATGTTGCTTATAGTTCAATATGGATATCTACCTTCAATATGCAAATAGAACTTCGATTCCTAGTTAGTTCAGCAACCATTTGTTTCCGATCGTCTTTCAGCTTATTAAAATTTCATGGTTTACTAGAATCACCTGTCGGTTTTCAAATAAAAATTGAAGGTACGTTAGATTGGCAGCACTGTTTTGCTTTGTACCAAATAATAGCCTTTATCTTGGTGTTGTTTTTGTTATGAATCTCTGGACTGTACGCGACAGTGGCGCTGCTGCCGTCGAGTCGCATAAATTGTGTGACTATTTTCTTAGCCAGATCAATCGACGTGAGGCACCATCTCTTACTCTTTTACCCGAGAAGTTTTCAAGAAAAAAAGGTGCATTATTGATATAGAATCAGTATTGAGATGTGGTTGTGTTTGCACACAGCGAGATACTGAGAGAGTGTGAAATGCGGTCCAAGATGATGTTATTTTCAAACATATTGACACCCAGCCGCCATAGCTCAGTGGTAGAGCGTTCGCGTAACATTCTGGAGATCGTGGGTTCAATCCCAGCGGCTGACCATTGTGACTGAGGGTTTTCCAGGTTTTTTCTCAGTCACACCTGGTAAATGCCGTGATGGCATCTTCAACGTAGACCCTTGCCGATACCTTCCCGCATCCTTTCCCCTCCCCTATCCTGGCCTGAGTCTTAGATGCCTAAAGACCATAAATAAAATTCAAATTCAAACATTTTGGTTCTCGCAGCCTATCGAGATGAATTGTTTCACGGACAATTAAGGACTTATACATTTGTATCCAATAAAAAGAAATCAGCTAGTTAAGTAAGAACGAAACCTGTATAATAGTCGTTTTAAATCTGCTGAAATAAACGCTAAGGTGGAAGATGTGTCTGTTCAGCATGGTACATGGTAATTGAATAAATTCTGCACCACATCACAGATTCGAAGCAAATTGGGCATGCCATCATACTAGTAGTGTCAACTACAACCAAAAGCTTCAGCCAATCGTACTTAAGTCCACCACTGTCCCAGGAATCGTCTGTGCGCGAGTGCTGTGCTACACGATGCTTGAAAACTCATGACATTTGAAAATTTCAATCCACTTCATACAGTAGTTAACGAAAGCAGTTGACTTAAAAGCTATTTCCTTTCGAATACTCACGAAAAGTAAGTGATCTGGTAGAGTTAGAGAAAGTTTTCTATGTATTTTTCGTTTTGACTTTATAGAACAAGATGCACGTTCACATACCTCATATATCAGTTTCTTAGCTCTCTCTCTACACATAGTCCAGTTATGGCGGCTGATGAGGCTGAGTAACTTTTTTAAAAAAATACGTTGTTTACATGAGGAGGAGGACAGGTAGAAGGTGAAGTATGATTAGCTTCATACTCACTGGGTGGTAGTTCAGGTTCTTCAGTGTATGGCGCTATACTCCAATAAAAATGGCTCTTTCCAATAATGTAAGAAGTCAATAAAATTTAGAGACTGGATTGTCCTCCCTATCTTTCATGACTACGACACTATATTACACTGGGAATCAAAAGTGTTCCTTACTTTCACTTGAGACTTTATTACCCGTATAATTTGTTTTAAATGTTTGTATTTGCTTGTAACGTGTCTTTTATTTAAATATCACATTTTTCAGGCTCGGTATGAAAAACTGAAGGATCATAGAACATCGGAAATACTTCGAAGCCCACTGTATGAGTTAGCTTTGTTGGTCAAATTCTTGAAACTTGGAAATATTGAGGCCTTTTTTCAGAAGACTATTGAGCCACCTCCAAGTGATGCTGTTAATAAAGCAGTGCGAGTGCTAAAAGGTGAGAAACAGTCCTAAATCAAATTGAATGTAACAGTTAATAGGCATTCTGTGTACCCTAGGAATTTCACTGTCCCGTGCAATAATATTCCTTACCGCACCTGACCTGTTACGAGCTGTAATGTGGGTTTCAATACAGATATTAATTTCTTGTGCACAAATATCTCATATGGATATGAAAAATGCACGGAAATATTGGTCACCATTCGAGGGGGAAATCGAATCTCGGGTTCGTGATTGACGGTCAGGTATCCTACATACTTTAATCTATCAGCTAGCACGACTGAACCTAGTTTCTTTGCCTAGTTTCAGCTGAACCAGGTCAGGACTGCTGGTATCATAAGCAAAGACATTTTACTCACGAGAGCTGTCCTAATATACTATCTGAAAGTGGCCAGGATAAGTTGAGTCCTATGTTGCAGAGACCTTCTATTTCCAGTTGTGCGTGCTTTGAGAGAATTGTAAAGAAAGCTATCTTAGTTCGACAAGATTTTTTTTCTCAGTTGATGAAAAAATTTGTGTGGTGAAGAAGGAAAAATTATTCTTCACGTTAATGAATCTTTCAGTTAACTGTTTTTTTTTTTTTTTTAACAACAACAAATAAAGATAGTGTGTTTGTGGAAAAGAAGACTCAGTTTCTTGTTCGCCAAGAGCGAAGTGCCTGAACCAGACAGAATATAACAATGTTTACTAACTTACCATACCGCCCATCAAATTCATTTTATCTTATTTTAACGAACGTACCTTGTGGCTGGAGTATCTGAGGGTCTAATTCATTTTTATCATTTTGAAGGTGGAAATATCTAAAAACTTAATTTTTACTACAGAAATTATTTTCAGTTTGGATTGTTATAAACTATATCGCATATATTTACATTGAATGTAGTTCGTACTTTCTGACTTTTCTATACTAATCATGTATCTGCTACTTAAAGGACATTGCATAAACTAAATACGTTGTGCTTTAATAGTTAAATCATCGGGTTCAAGTACGATTAGTTTAAAGTAATTTGCTTTGATTAGTTGTATCTTATTGTTTAATAAATTCTCAAATTATTCCCGTAGAAATCTTGTATGTTATTTAAGTACGTTATTTAAGATGTAATTATGAAAATAGATTTAATATCTTTTTGCTGCTCTTGTAAAAGAGCGTACGCGTTTGTCTTGGATATAATATTACTACAGTGTGATTTTTAGTGATCTCCTTTTGTGAAATTAATAAGCTCTTCCATAAATACTTTTCGTAAGTCTCCTATCCTTTGGCAGCAGTATCATTGTCTTCATCATCGTCGAATATCTAGGTAAGAACAGTATTCTTACTATTGTTATAGTAAACGTATACGTTTCAGGGAAGAATTAATCTTTCTTATCTTTTATGTGCGTCAAAGAATCTACAAAGTAAAATAGAAGAAATAAAGTATATAAACTCTGAGTTTATAATTTACAAGTGATGCAGTAGAGAAACTAGTCATGTTTGTGTGTGTGTGTGTGTGTTTTTTTTTTCTCCATTGTTCTCAGGTTCTAATTATTGCTTTGACTTATAGAAATGAAATGCCTGGATGCTAGCGGTGAAATAACACCACTGGGACGTATAGTTGGAAAGTTGCCCATGGATCCAAGATTTGCGAAAATGATGGTAGCTGCTTGTGTATTTGGACATGGAGATGCTTTGAGTACAATCGTCGCTAACAGTTTGTCTTCCTCATTTATTTTCAATACACGTATGTATTATTTTACTTTGTAATCCGTTGTTTAGAAATAGAAAATTGTCATTGATTGTGAAAAATAGGAAGAGACAGTCTTCATGTTCACTGTGGAATTTGTATCACTTCTTCAAAAGTGTTAATATTCATTCATAATTTTAACCTTATTGAGGTTTGTTAGTACTAGTACAGTAGTAAAATCATATATATATATATATATATATATATATATATATATCTGTTATTCTGAAATCCTTGAGTACAAAGCAGGAATTATATTTGTGCGTGAAGTACAAATCAGTAACATGCTTAACAGTAGTGTCAGAGCTCCTTTTCGCGTTAAGTGATAACAGAAGTATGTATAGAATCCTTCCATTTTAAGAATTCCGTTAATAAGTAAAGAGTAAGAGTTTTATTAAATTGACTCCGCAACAAAGGAAGATTTTGACCCCATTGAACAAAGTTGATAATGAAAAGTTATATATTAACAAATAACGACATTGCGTCGATTTTTATATGTAAATTATATGCTACCTATCAGCGTGATTAAGTAAGTTTTTATTTATTTTCTCTAATTGTGAAACCATTGCTAGTGATTGTCAAAAGAGTCCGAAGATACCGTAGTAATATTCAACATATTGAACTTGAATCCTTGACTTGGACATTTTGGCTTTCTTTTCATGTGTCACTGAATATTCTGTGTAGGTGACTGCATACTTCTTTCTTTATATTATACAGTTTTAAAAGTAAGTTTCCAGGCCTATCCCACCCCCACCTCCCACCCAAAAAAGTAAGCATTCCTTAACTCATGTTAGAAATGACCTTTTCTTACGACATAGGTATTTTGTTCATAATAGGATTCAGATGGTTGAGTGAAAATTACTGAAACATTGACATGAAAAGTGGGAAACGCACCTGCCCTATGGAAAGGAGAAAGTATAATTAGCAAGAACCATTCTTAGTGTATTACCTCATTTATTTGGTAATATCTTTGACGGCAGCTTCCCGACATTAGCCTGGTGTGACAAATATCTCTGAGGTAACCTGTCAGAAACTATAACTACTGGGCGCGAACCCAAGACTTTCCGAATGGGAAGCCAGCGCTGTGCCAACTGAACTACGGCTGATTAGATGATAGCAGTCTGTCTTCCTCATACATGCAAGTTAAATTAAAATAACTATTTTTTTATATATTTGAAAAGTATTAAATTAACAAACGTTTTAATTTGCTTATCATATTTTAAACAATAT
>JAGDQP010001656.1:61725-78047 GCA_022664845.1 Lepisma saccharinum
AAATTTAATAAAATTAGTGAACAAACACATGTGAAGGTTAGGTAAGTCAGGGAAGGTATTTTTTTATTTCACACACAACTAACTCGTGTTTTCACAATGCGCTGTTCCTGTCACTAGTCACAGGTTTATAGTATTACAATATTGTTTATTATCCAATTCTGTTAGTTTAAATAATATATCGAATCTAATTATTCAAACATTCAATAAAGTAAACCAATATTTTCAAAGTTGGAATGGAGGAAAATTCCGATTTTTACACACCGAGGCCGGGACCTTTGAGTAACCGTCCCAATGCGCTAACCCCTGCGCCACCCAGTCCATCCGCTTCCCAATCCCACATTTTCCACTCTTGATGTCGATGTTCTCTCTCGAAACCACCTGTATAGTACCACAACTCCCAGTTGTGCTTGGACTTTCCTTTAATATTAATGATATCTGCACCTACAGAGGCTAGGTGCATAAAAATCGGAAGTTTCTTCCATTCCAACTTTGAAATTATTTCTTCTGTGTGAGATGTTCACTATTATGAGAGACACATCAAGAGTGGAAGGTGTGTGATTGGAAAGCGGCTGGACTGGGTGGAGCAGGGGGTTAGCGCATTGGGACAGTTACCCAAAGGTCCCGGGTTCGATCCCTGGTCCAGTCACATACTTTTCACTCTTTAATACTAATAAACAAATATTGTTGTTCCATAAAAAAAAGTCAAACATTTGTCATATTGTCAGTTATATTTCATAATTGGTCAAAATATTTGTCGTTGCCATAGTTGCAGCTTTTTTTCTAAAATTATTGAAGTATTATATCTGTAGTGAGAAATGCACTGAGCATACGCTATATTGTACATTTTGTGTAAGTTAGCAATAGTAAACATAATACATATCAATGAAATGTCCATTTCTAACCACCAGAAAATCATTGTCACGAGTACAAAAATCGAAATTTCCATAATTAATTGCGAAGGTTAGGGGCTCGGGCCGAACAAACGGTAAAAAGGATATTAATGTTCAGGCACTTCTCGAATACTTTTAACTAGAATAAACTTTTAAACTTGACATAATTTTTGCTTTTTCGAACTACTCGTGGTGAGACCGGCCATTTTGAAAGGCTATAAATCGAAGGAAATTTTTTTTGGGTAAAAAGAAAAAATATGGGTCTAATAATTTTTCACGTAGATCCCTGTAAAATATGGAAGAAATCTGAGACCATGATGGGGACTATTTTACTCTCGCCTGGACGATTTGAAATGGAATCAGTCGATACCACTTTTCCACCGATACCGATACTTTTGGACACATTTCATATATATTATAAGACTTTTTCAAAATAATGAATTTATCAACATTGTAATAATATATATTAGATATAAGGCCAAAATTTGACATACAAAAATATAAAGCAGAATTTCATATTACGTTAGACAGAAAATATATTATATATTATCAAATTGAGTACTGAACTGTCCTTTGTACTCCTGGGCACTTTGGGAGATAAAGGCGGCTGAGCATGGGACTGACCAGTGACCACCCACGTCACCTTATGCCATAGGTCAAGAACATGTGGAGTCCCCCATGCGCCGTTCCCGGCGTGTGCGCATTGTACAGGGAACACCGTTACCTTTTCTGATATGTATGTAAAGACTAAAGGGAAAATACTGACAATGTGAGCGTAGAGTGGTTCACTTGCAAAGCATTTTGTTCTTAATCGAAACCTCTGACTCGTTTGAGATCCGAAATTCGAATCCCGGGTGTGCCTTCCTGACTGAAGTTACCTTTGGCTTTCCTTCAGTTACTACTACTTCTTTCTAACATGAGCTACTATTTTAGCATGGACGGACTAAAATATCATTTGAGTAGTGCAAATCAAAGGCGTACACATGCATAAAGAAATCGATTATACCATCGATAATCATTTAGACGAATTTTAAGTCTAAAGAGAGCCATGAAAGATGAGTACAAATTAAAAATAATTCGGAAAATGTATCGATAAGTATCGGTGTCCATTTGCCGATACCGATACTCCAAAAAGTGGTCGATATCACCGATACCGATATATCGGTACATCCCTAAGAGATAGTGGTCATTAGATCGCAAACTAATTGGGAAGTTTCGTTAATGAAGAACAGAACATTGATGAAATGAAAATGAATGGTGGAGACGTATTTTCATTGATAGGATCTAGCCAAGATTAAAACAATAATCCAATATATTTAAAATCCGGGTCTAAATATAGACATTTGATTGTCAATAATGCAATTATTCAGCCTGTCAGCCACAAGATAGTACAGGGCCTTTCTCATGTGAAGTGCAACACAATTGAATTAAACTTATTTATTGCCTTTGGACATTGAGGCTCAGTCCGGGATAGGGTAGGGAGATGATACTGGAAGGTAATCGGCCAGGGCCTAGTTTGTAGATACCATCTCAGCATTTTCCTGGTGTGACTGACGGATGGCCATGGGAAAACAAGTGCAACAGAAGACAACAGTTCTGGATCCATTTCACTTCCATAAAGACACATGTTTGAGATGATAGTTTTACTTTGAACCATGATTATATTGCATTTCCATACAATGTAAAAGAATATGCCAGCAACGTTTTGTATCCATGACTTAAATTGTAGCATATGTGTAAATAGTTTGCACGATATTGGTCCTGTATTTTCAGTGCTCGTGCAGCGAGAAAACATAACAATGGAGGACAATACCCTTAGTCAAAGTTTGTTGGTACCATCCCTGCACTTGCCTGGAGTGACTAAGGGGAGAAAAAACTGGAAACTCTCAGTCGGGATAGGCGACCGCTGGGATCGTTCCCAGAATCTTCCTTTTGCTAAGGCAACAGTCTACCAACTGAGCTGCGGCCGCTCGGCATTGGCTATAGAGTAATATGTAATTGTTAATTAAGTCAATTGTAAATGTGTATATAAAGTTCGTTTTCACTACACGGCGAGGCTATACAATGCAAACATACATTGTTCGCAAACTCTATTCTTTTTCTCAATGAGTAACAGTGAAAAATGCACTGTTCGTTAAACGAGATAAAAATAAATTTAGAAAATGTAATGCAATGATTCTAATACTATTAAATTGTAAAACGTTCTTCTTAGCTAAGCAAACTCCTTAAATTTTGTTTACATATAATACTTTTCTTCTTCTCAGCCCTAAGACTGGTACAGAAACTTCCTGTCCTTGGTAAACATAGCGGTAGCAGACGATTTTTTGCCCTAAATATGGCGGAAGGCGTAGTTCAATTTGGGAGTGTTTCAGTGCTACCAATGTTCGCTCTAGTGGTAATATAGTAAATCTGTGCTTCCATTAGGTGGAATATCTAGTTTCATGTCATTAACTATACAAACCTTCTTCAATTAAATGGAACATTCTAGTTTGACGACATTCATTATACTGTCACTCGTCAGTTAGATAAGGTATCCTACAGTTTTATGCCATTAACAGGACGGTCCTTCGATTAAATGAAACAGCCTCGACACTACATCCTCGATGTCTTTCCGGATTTCCAAGGTCCCTCAGTTGACTGTGGAGGAGGACTAGTTGCTTGACCACCACCTTCGTTCGAGATCTTTTTTTTTCTGGATGTTTGTGAATTTATCGCTTGGAGAAAGTGAACCATTGAATTCGTTAGGGCACTTACAATTGTTTTTCGAAGATATGTACTGCTCTGTATCGTAAATAATGGTAGAGTTCATTGCATATCTAGTTTGCATACAGAATGTTTACCATAGTAAGAAAATCTCTCAGAGGTGTAGATGACGTACCACCCATTTTGACAGTTTTCTGTTTAACAAAAAACGCTGTTGGAATCCCAGCTTTTTTTCAAGAGTAGAAATTTCATTATTAGTTAATCTAAATGTGTATAAAAGATTAATTTTAAAAGATTAATTTAGTACATTTCAAAGTAATGTCATTTAAGTAATCCTTTGCAATTAAAATGAGTAGCAGAGGACGGCATTGGGCTATAGGTCAGTTGGTTGAGCGTTGGCTTTACTTTCGGAAGGTCGTGAATACTAGCCCAACGGGCAGCCTTGCTGAAAGGATTTTCCTGTCACAAGAAGGTAATGCGGGAATGCTACATTCACACAAGACCCTGCCTTACTTCCGTCCCACTGTCTCTCTCCTGCTCTATCCTAGCCTTGGGAAAAGATTACTAAAGGCCATAAATAAGATAAAATAAATAAATAAATTTTCGGCAGATTGACGCGGAAAACTGAACACTAACAACATTATCGGTAACTACAAGATGTACGCTCGCCACGGTATGAATTCTGGTTATTTTGATATAGCCCCCTCGTTTGAATTTGAATTTATTTGTGGCCTGTTGGCATCTTTGGCTAAGGCGAGATAGGGTAGCATAGAGGATGGGGAAGATATCGGCCAAGGCCTTACTTCAGGTCGCGGCATTCGTCTGGTGAAACTAAATAAAACGTGGAAAACCTTAGTCAGGATAGTTGGCCGCGGGGTTCGAACCCACGAACCGATGCGAATGTATTTTGAAAGACATATTGAGTTTGTCAATATACAAGGACGCTCATCCTTTTTTCTTTCTTTCTTTTTTTATAAAGGAACATATAAAGAAACTTCTGACTGCAGTGGGATTTCCAGAAGAGTGCTTTGTTCCACAGCGTTTCCAGTGTGAAAGATTTGATGCAGAGCTTGATCTGGTTATTGCATTCATGTCCATTGGTTTCTATCCGAACGTATGTTGCAGCAGAAACAACAAAGTAAGTGATTACTAGGAATATAAGAAATTTAGGAATTATAGGAAATTTGGCATTCATTGAGAAAAGAAGAGCATTTTTAGGCAAGTTTCGGTATCGTGTTGTGGCTTTCTTGTACATTTTATGTTACCAAGTGTTATTGGCGTTGATTTTTCTTTGTCGCACTCTACATATAGACTTCTAAACTTTATATACATACTGTCACATAAAAAAAGTGCAAAATAAACAAATAATACCAGTTCTTAGGTTAGTTTAGTATAATTTTAACATTGTGAAGCGATCATTAAAAATAATTATTTTAAAATAAGCCTCCACATATCACCCGCGTAATGTATAAGTATCTTTCAAAACATTGGGGTGTAAAAACTGCTAAACACTGACCGCGATTGAATTGAATTTAATTTAATTTATGACTTTTAGTCAACTGTGGCTCAGACTCCAGCAGGCTTTGGGTTCCAATCCCAACTGGGACATGAAGGTTTATGAATTTGAAAAAAAAGAAATTTGACAGCTTATAAGTCATTGGATGGGCCTAAGGCCTAAGTCATTAATTAGTTACTAAAATGGCTCCAAAATGCAAAATCCCCCCCCCCCCTTCCCTCCCAATGCAAAATAAGTCCAGTTACTAAGGTCTAGTTTCTAAGCTCACTGTCTTCGGATCAGCATGACAGAGAGTTGTCGGCGTAGTTTTTATCCTTCTCATGCAAGTCATCTTCGCGTAGCTTTTCCAAGATTTTCCTCAGTGACACCAGGTAGATGGAGGATATGATAGTATCTGAAATTGAGGACGTTGCGAGCACTTTTCTCGTCTCATTCCTCCTGGAAGATTTAGATAATGCATGTAGTGAAATTTCGCAAGCACGAGAACAAGGGCAGAAACCTTGTAAATGTACCCTTCGAGTAATTAGTTGTACACTTCTTAACGTATTTGACCGAATCCACTTTCGGCTCACGTCTTCAACTGATGTAGCTAGTGTTCAGTAGCTGCATCCATTAGTTAGGTCATTCTTAACCTAAATTTAGTATGTGAACGGGAGTATTCACAGTAGATGAAGGCTTTACATTTTGACCATAGTTTGCTATGGACCTCTGATCTTCATTCGAAGTGGCAAAGGCTAATAATATAGGCTGTTGAGTGTCCATTTCCGCTTTAAGTAACATGATAATACGGATGCTATGAGTAGTATAAAGTATATATCTAGGTGAAAAATATATCGCGAGTGGTGGTTCTAGAATGTGCAGCAGAGTGACGCTTCTAGAACAGTGCTCAATGTGTTCATTGCTGCGTGATATTCTCCCGTGGGGTCTTCTTTTATAAGACTTTCGGTAGCCACAGCTGATATTAACCAGGTTGTCAGAAAAGTTGTGGAACAGTTGCGTATGCGATATTAATGCCTAGCGTGCGTCCCGGGCGATGCCTGTTCGGCATCAGATAGAAAACAGAACTCATACAGTTTTGGTCAAGCAGCAACAAAATAGAAGGAAATATACCGTTGTGTAAGAGAAGTTTATGTTAATTTTCTCTTTGATAAAAGAAGAGACATACGTTTTAAAAATTTGGGGAAACTTCAAAAAAGTTTGCCGATACAACGCGTATGGATGTTACTTTTTTTCAGAACGTATTCTGCATTGTGGTAGAACTTTTCAGTTCAAGATAATCATTTTACTTATATTTGTACATTTATTTGATAGTTTTAGAACCAAATTATCAACAAATTCACAATATTGGCAAGAGAAATGGGCTTTATGTTGAAAATAATCTTGATCTATGGACGTCAAGTGCCGGAGATATTTAGATGCACAACTGCGGGGAAGGGGGTGCCAAGTAGAACAAGGTAATGCAGAAAATGATATCAGCGTAAACAATAGATTTTTAGACTTTTTCTTTGCTAAATTAATTTGTTTGAAATCGCCTATTTTATTTTTTTTTCCCAGAAGTTTTCTCAATTTCATGTTACAGGCGGAGGTAAGCAATCGCAATAATGTGTAATACTTTTAACATTTTGGGGCCCCCAAGAAGTTTCCGTGACAGTGTGTAAAAAGTACGAACAAACATAATAAAAACGAAACTTAAACATTGTACGAAGTGTAAAGTTGTTCTATATTTACCTATCGATTTTGCCGATCGTAATATTTTGCGCTACGGAGGAGGTGCAAGAAAGCCTAGTTCCGCGTACAGGACGTTGTATGGTTCTTGAGTTTTTAGGAATTCCACTCATATGCACCAATTTTAAATGACCAGAAAATGTCCCGTATTTTTTTTGCATCTCGTATACTTTAATGAGCAGATTCTGGCTACCCTGAACCGCTTCTTGACTGCAGTTATCCTATCCAGTTTCTCATACCTTATTCCGGCGTCAGAGATTTCTGATCTACAAGAATATACGTTGTAGAATATACATATAGGATTTTGGAGAATTATCATATAGGTGTCTAGATACGTATAAAATTATGTCTGTAAAACCACTCAGGCCCCGTGGTCCAGTCGATTACGTCGACGACTTCGAATCGACAATGACATGTTTTCCAGGGGTTTCCGTCAGTTTCACCAGTCGAATTCCGGGATGGTACCTTAGCCCTTTGGTGCGTAATTCGACTACAGTCGAGTGTAATAATTCCTCACTAATGTGCGATATTCGATATAGGTTTTTCTTTAGGAAATTTCCTATTTTTCCCTCGTTGTATGTCATCCCCTTGTAAGTGTCTAAAGCTTATTCTATTGCAAACAAAATGAGGTGTGAATCATAAGTCTGCTACATTTGCGGAAGGAGATAGGGACAAATTTAAGAAAATGTTTTCCTTACTGTTGCAAGATCATTACATCTACGAGATGTTCATGAATTTTCTCCCCTATTGATGCATTAATTGGATTGTAATGGAACTTCGGAAATTATGTTTGCAGTACCTTTTTTAATATTTGCTTTTACAGTTAGTTCAGTAATAGAGCGTCAGAGTCACAAAAATATACACAAAAGGAAATTTTTAGATAATTTCCCGGAAGTTTCCCGTTTTCCCCCTCGTCATAGGTCACAGCTCCATGCGAGTGCTGTCGTTCAGAAGCTCCTTTTCCTTAGGAATAAAATAAGGTATGACTTTTTAGGTCTGCGACAGTAATGGTAGTAACTACGAGTTTTGTGTGGAAGTCAACAAAACTTCCATAGTCATGCAATAAATGTAATTTGCTATCTAATTTAATATTAAAATAAGCTGCAGCAAAAGGGCTACTAAGTAAGGTCCTGGCCGATGCCGTCCCCATCCTCCACCTACCCCATCCCGGTCTGAGTCAGAGATGACAAAGGGCCACACATAAATTCAAATTTAACTTTCTGTGAAAGCAGTTATATTTTCTAGTTTCACTATAATGAACGATACGAAATGAATAACCCTGTGATACATTAACATTCAGTAAGTTATATGATTTGTTTTAGCTTGAGTTTTAGTCATGCTTACTGTCCTATAACGGCAAGGCACAGAACCTTTTTGTAATATTTTGTGTATGACTTTTATCTTGCTGATCGTGCTATACACCAAAATCTTCATTTAATATTTTTTTTATTCATAGTGCAGCAGGCTGCTAAATTGGTCGGAGAACTGAAAGGTGGCATTTTCCCTGTTTTTCAATGCTCACAGAGCGTCTTCGCGAGTTTACCCAGCCTTTAAAAAATGTAGCTGGCAGAAAATAACTCCTGTCTAACCTGTAATTTGTCACCCTACTCCACATCTATACATAATTGATCATGGGAGGCATTGTTAGGTTGGTTGGATATGATTCTGCTGCTGTTAGCAATAATGGTAATAGTTTATTTAAAATCATGCTATGAACAGCAGTCTACTCTAATATACCGTTGCGTCGAGAAATAAATAATACATGATTAGTAGCCAAATTCTATAAGTATTGCATAGATATTATCCAGCCCCTACTCTGGATTTACAGTTTATACTCATAGTTTTTAATAATTCTTCTCAGTATATAGTCATGTTTGTTTGTAGTTTTTAGGGGTGAATTTTTCCTCGGGTTATACAAAGGTAGAGTCCAATTAAGTTCCTCCAAAATGTGTGGTCTTCGTATTTGATTATTCAAAACCTTACGTCATAATAATAATACCATATTATATTGCTGTTCTAAATATGTTTGTGTACTTAGATTTGTAACTGCTCCGACTTTTATTTTGTGAATTTATGTATTTTCAATTTCCATTTTAGCTTTATATGGAAGATGACAAAGAACATCGTTTTTCTAAGTACTCAGTTAATAAAGCACTTGAGAAATTTCCGTTGCAATATCCTTTCTTCTTATTCGAAGAGAAGGTAAGTGTTTGATCCATTTTGCATTCAAGATTTCTTTTTCCTCTCTCTTGTAATTGTGGTATAAATTGATATTTAGTAAAATATTTATTTTTTAGAGGAATTATAGTTACAGGTGTTAAAAAATCCGAATATGCAAAATAATGAGGAAGAACGTTTAGTTTTAAATCTGAAGCTGTTCTATCCTATGCATCTGTTTACCTCATAATTTACTGGGGAAGTAATAAAAAGTAGTGCAAAAATTGCTTCTTGTGCGCTGTAATAATAAAGACGCAAATGCCTTGGGTAAATGTTGTTTATTTAATACATTTATTTGTTTTATCTGCTCTATTTAACATTCATTACATACAATAGTAATTCTTAAAGGCAATAGCTTGTGTCTGGGTGTCACTCTTGACTTTTTTAAATATTTATTTATGTTGTTGTGTAGTTTTATTTAGTTAAATTTCTGCCTGCATCCTCTATGGTGGCTTTCAAACTAACAAAAATCCTGGTTTTTATTTTTCTGTTGCGTTCAGTAAGCATTGTACACTTTCGGCGCAAAGTAAATATGTGACACTGGCCTATTGTTTACTAGTCCTTATAGTTTCTAAGTTTTCATTTGTATTGGCTTGGTGCATAAAATTCTGTCGGCCAAGAAACGAGATGTAATATCCCCTGTGAACTAATAGCTATTGTTGTTATTCTGTGTGCACTGCATAACATGTTCCTTCGTTAATCCATGTCAGGTTGAACCATTTTTGGTTGAACTAGTGCATTTTTTTTTCTAGTGATTTCACATTGAGTGTCAAGTCTAGAAAACCAAAATTTCCGGCACATTATATTGTTGGAGTTTAATAGAGGTTGTGCCAGCTTCGGAGGTCGCCAAAGCATTTGTGCAGTGTATGATGGCAACGCCATTAGTGAGAGGACTGTTCAGAGGTGGTATGTGCGTTTCAAGAAGCGATAGTTCAACGACTCCTCACCATCTGGACAGAAATTGGACTTTGATGAGGACCGTTTGAACGCGTTAATTCATGCGGATCACCAACAAATGACATGGGAATTGGCCACACAGATGGACTGTGACCATCAACTGTCGGCAGACAACTGTACTCCATGAGAAAGGTGCAGAAACTTGGTGCGTGATTCTTCACATGCGCAATGACAACAAAGGCCAATGTGTCCGTACTCGCTCGTCATCGCTCTGCTAGCCAACATCAATCTTTTCTGTCCAGAACTGTCACAGGTGACGAAAAATGGTGCCTGTACATCAACGTCACACACAGGAAGCAATGGCTGAGCCCAAACAGAAAGGGAACACGTCGTGTAAAAGTGAACTACATCTACGCAAGACATGGTTGTGCATTTGGTGGGACCAAAAAGGAATCATTCACTTGGAGCTGTTCCCCAGGAATGTGGCAATAAATGTTACACTGTGTTGCGAACAACTGCGTCGACAGGCAGCTTTTGCTGAGAAACGACCAGCAAGACGCCATCTCGTGATTCCCCAATAGTCAGCGTCAGACCTCACACCGCAACCGTGACGAAAATAGTCCTTCAGGAGCTGTCAATGGAGGTTTGACCACATCCAGCATACTTCTCAGATCTCGCGGCCTTCGGACTATCATCTGTTGCGTGCACTGTCAAACGCATTACGTGGCAGATACTTCGACGATGCGTCACTGAACTCTTGGCTTGATAATTTCTTCGTCCAGAAACCGGTGGATTTTTACCTCAAAGGAATCGCGGAGCTCCCTGAATGATGGGAGACAGTCATGCAGAATGGTGGAGACTATATTATTGATTTGTGTTCAGGAATTAGTGGCTTCCTTGATTTGTGGTTAATGCTTGAATGGAATGGTGAGATCACCGACAGAATTTCTGCACCAACCCAATAATTCTTCCATTTCACTGTAGTGTAAACTGTTCGTCTGTCCAGTATACATAATTTTCCTGTGGGTAATACTGAAAATTCTTTATACATATTGTCTACTTCACTATCAAACATTTTCTTCATATTTAGCGTAGCCAAACTTAACGAAACAGAAAAAATACATTCCTATTCTTCTTTAATATTAAGTAAAATTCTGCTCAGTAGCTCCTGTTGGCTATTTACATGTCAGTCTGCTGTAACTATTCTGCTGCATTTCCCCAAATCTCGCAGTGTGTTTTTTCTCTTCACAGATTGTTATATTGTTAAGCAGATTATGACTTATGGTGCATAGTAACTAGAAAGAGCTTTGTATTCCGATGTTTTGAAAGTATAATATCCGTTAGCTGCCCTGGTGTTATCTTTGTGTAATATTTCACCCTGTGCATAATAAAAGTAGAAAGAAAGAGGTATCTATCAAAATTCATCAAACAAATATTATAGAATAATATTATCTTAAGTGTTGTAAACTTAATGTTCTATCAGCTACCTGTACCGTATTATATATGTTTTCAGTGCAAGGAGTCCAATGGCATGTTTTGCTTGGCGCTAACTATGGTTGCACCAATTCACTTGCTTTTGTTTGGTTGTCGTACAGTAGAGCTCGTCAAGGATGGAGTACGATTGGATAACTGGTGAGTCATTTTCATTGATTCAATTTGTTAGTACAAATTATTGCATAGTCCAGTGCACTAACTACTGATCGAAGACTGAAAGTAGAAATTCATTGTCAGAATATTGTTTTCGGACATATGTGTTTTACCTAAGTTTCATTAACACTTTTATCTTTGTATTTAGTTAGTGATGATCAACAGGTCTAAACACTTACGTAATATATTTTTATTTAATTTCTTGGAAAGTATTTAGTGCTCATTGTGTAGGGAAATCGTGATATATGTTCAAGTACTACTGCAAAACTTGTACCACGTGTTCTACCTACGACGTTTCTAAGAATCTACAATTGAAAGAAAGCAGAACGTTCCATTTCCAAGATTATGAAATTTTGAGAATTTCAAATCAAGATTGTTATTAAACAAAAACGGTTCAATATGTTATCACTTCTCCAAACGGTTGAATCAAGTAACGAGATTTAAAAAAAAAAAAAAAAAAAAAAAAAAAAAAAAAAAAAAAATCTGGAAAATCTTTAGTAAAAATGATTCTCGGGTTCAAAATGGTTATCATATAATATATTTTATTCCTGTAGACTATTTGTTATACTTGGTCTCCTTTAGTCCTTTAGAAAAAAAAAATCGTTTTTTGAATTTGAAGGTGGTGGTTTAGGAATATTGTAACAAAATTGTTGTTAAATTGGTAGGCATAAAATTGTGTGTGAAAATAGCAGCTGAATTTCCTTTCTGTCTCATCTCTTTATCAATCTTGATCTGAAATTTGCAAAATTCCGACTTCCAAGCTAAATTATCATGTAAATGGTGCATTTTAAACCTTTCTTTGCTAGGTTTTGCCTGTAGAATATCCTCTGGAATTCGTCCATCAAATTCTGTTACACCGTGTGTAGTAGCTTTCCTAAGTATTAAGCTTATTCATATACTTTATTTATTTATGTACTTCTATAAAATCTTCTATCCTTTCGCATTTCAGAAAAACTATAAAATAAATGTAAAAACATAGTACATTTTGCTCCTCAATTCCAGAAAAGTGTTGTATACAAAGATAATTATTATCAACTTTTGGTGGTTACACAGTTCATAGAGCTTCACATGAAAATGAAGAGTACTACTACTAATAATAATAAAAATAAAAAGTAATGATGAAGCTTGATTTGATCTATTGAAATATCTGATTCGGTTTGTATGGACGTTTTCAGGTGAAACTTTTTTCTTTAAAAAAGGGATTTAAAAAAATATTAGATGGTGACACGTAATATCTCTATTATCGACAAAAGTAAGTCTGTTGTAACAATTGCAGCACACCCATCGCTCTTAGGATAACTCGGTTGAGAAAAGTGAATCGAAGGCGCCTATTCCGTTTCACCGAAAGTGTTTTACTTTAACTTCGTAAAATACTATTTGCGAGAGTTTGGTTCTATAAAATTAGCACGATACTCTAAAGGTAATGTACATTCTTGAGGAATGGTTATTTAATGTATAAATTTAAAAATATTCTTACCCCGTGAAATGTCAGACCTATATTTTACTACATATATATTAGAAATTTTTGTATAGATTTCAAATAGAACACAAATGAAAAGGGTGTACGAATATATTTTTAAGCCGAAATTTAGGTCCTTATTCTCTCCTGAAAGGAGCATGGAAGATGGACAGGTTAAAACAAACGGTAGAAAAATCTTGTCAGTGAACATATAAGGTACGCTGAGTAACAGCTGAGCTCGAAATGTTTTGTCAATTTGCTTTGTGGTGGAATGTGATAGAAAGAACCTGTTGGTAAATTGGTAACCAGGTTCTTTAGTATTTAGGAATTTGTGGGGAAAGGAAGGGTCATTAGGATAAAAAAAACAACCCAAAATATGTTTTACATACCATATTTCTGTGAAAATCGGATCTAAAGGTAAAATGTGGTGAAATATTAATTCTTATAATCAATAAAAAGAACGTATTTGTGTTCACAAAAGTTACAGATATGTTTACTTTGGCATGGAAAACAGACAAAGATAATATATATATATATTATAATAATAATACACAGCCATATTAAATCCACTAGTGGATGAGGCCTCTCCCGGAGGGAGGAGGTGGTCTACTGCTCCCACGCTGACCAGACGTGTTGGGAGATATATATATATGTCGTGGAAGAAGTCATATCAATAAGGTGAAACCTTTTTTTTTTTTTAAAAAAAATGCACATTTCACGAGAAAAGAAAGATATTTGGGAACACTAGGAATGGTGAAACAAGAGAATTTTTTTTGACTTGTGGGACTTTATTCAGAAGGATGTGTATCAAACGTTTCAAAATTTTCCAGACACATTTGCATAAGTGCATGAATGCATATCGGTAACGTGCGAGTGATGAGAATACATTGTACAATCCTTTTTGTCGTGATATTAAATCCTTTTAGCTTTTTCTGTATTGATTTATTACTTTTCTTAAACTCTAGACTATGTTCCAAGGTAATAATTGACAAGAAATCTGAAAGATAAAAACAAAAGTTAAAAAAAAACAACCTAAAACAGGTTACTACTTAATTCGATTTTCACTTTTTCAAATGGGTTTTGAACTTTTTTTTAATAGGATTGATCTTCTGGTAAGTCATAAGGTTGCTAGCGCTATGATTGGACTCCGTGTCATGTTTGAAAATCTTCTGGCATCTGTAGCAATGGACCCAGCATCCGTGAAAGATTTAAAGGATTACCATCAGAAGATAGTCACGTTTATTAAGGAAGTATGTCAAATGAACCAAAATTCCAAAGAGCAAAAGAAGTCACCAAACAAGTGAGTTTTACCATCAGTTTGCTTATTTTTCGTTATGCTTTTTCATTTCCTTTATATTACATTCAATAAAGTTTAATCAAAAATATGCATATTATGTTGGGCTTAAAGAAAAGAGAGTTGAGATTAACCATTCTTTCAGATTTTACTTTTAAATGTTCTATAATCACATTCAAGGTTTTACTTCCATATAGATGCAGTCTAAAACAAATTAGAAAGAAAACACTAATGTATGGTAGGCATTTCCATCAGGCAAGAGCTCAAAAAATAATTTAAATACAAGTATAGTAATTGTTTTCCTGATTATGCTCTACCGGGAAAAGGTACTTCTTCTACCGTATTTTATTGTTTAAGAAACCTGTATTTATGTGGCCTTTACAGCAGCTTAAAACTTCAAACCGTCTCATCAAAGGATGTGAAAGATAGTGGGTCAGGTCTTTTCTAGCTACAATCGCCTGGTGTAAGGAAAACTGTGTCAGGATCACCGGCAGCAGACTCGAACCTGTGTGCCTCTCCAATGTCGATCCGATGTCCACTAGTGCAACCACTCTACTGTAGTCTTATTTACCATATAATTGACGAAAAATGCGTCCTTCTGCCACCTTTTATTCTTTGTTCTGCTATATATTTGCTGGCATGACGCTTCCGGTGATCGTCAAATGACAACGAGGCGAAAACTATCGAAACAACAAAACATCTGCAGTTGTGTTATGTTTGTGTCTAGTGCTACGCGTGGTAATGTAAGTGCTTCTTTCACTATTTGAATTTATCACTTAGTGAACACATATCACGGATGCTGACGTTCGCCGCCATGAGTACACGGCGTGTGCTATTTGACTTCTAACGTAAATGATTGTGGATGCCAGGCACATGGGGCATGTAATAAGAGAGGTGATGAGGACTTTAAACATTCATAGGGCGGCTGTCACCAGTTATCGAAGTCAACGGAGTAGCTGGCGGCAGCTGATAGATACGTGTAGCATTCAATGTCTGTGTCGCACTCTACCAGCTAACCGACAGACTATGGTGGCTCAGATGACGTCAAGCTTCAAAAGAAATTGTTCGCCAGGATAGTAGTGCGTACGTTGAGATCTATGAGCTTTAGAAACCGGCGATCCACATTAATCCCATTATTATGCTACGGCAACGGGACATGTGTCTGAACTAGGTGTACATATTACTGGATCGTGGACGGTTGGTAACTGATAGCATAGGGAGTTGGGCCATTATTTAGTTGTTTCGAACCGACTACAGGCTTCGGATATGACACAGAGGATTCCATGGAGCCTTCATATGAACAAGAAACTGTTCCGGTCGGCGGCAGTTCTGTAATAGTGTGGGATATGTTCTGTTGGGTCAATATGTGACCCCCCCCCCCCCTTCCTCCTGGATTTATACAAATCAGTTAACTAGACTTGGAATTACTCTGTCCAACAGAATGTGCCTGTTTATGGCAACTTTCGTCTTTTGGCTAACTGTTCCAAAGGACGTATCATGTTATAGGCCCAGGGTCGCCGGGGAATTGTATGTGGAACATTCTGCAGTCTTTGGAACGATGGACTGGCGGATCAGGTTTCCAGAACTGAGTCGTGTGAAGCACGTATAGGGTGCTGTTGAATATCTTATTCAGATTGTGACTCTTTCGCCAATATCGGAATTGGACTTGTGGTCTACTGTTCATGCTGCGTGTATTGTCATATTTTCATACTTATTTCGGATCTCCAGACCAAGGGAAGACCCATACAGTGTTGTGTCACATCAGGCAGAATCTCCATTATTAGTTTTAATATGCAGAGAAACATTTGCATTAAACTTAACAAGCCTTGCTAGCGAGTGGAATGTCTCAGTACTATCTCAGATATCAGCGTGGGTACCCACAGGACATATATTAGATAGAATTTACAGTATATTAAGATCTAGAAATCATAGCACATTTTAAAGAATTTTTATGATGTATGTAAGCAGAAATCC
>JAGDQP010001656.1:78447-117739 GCA_022664845.1 Lepisma saccharinum
AAAAAGTGTTACTCACCAATTGGAGATTCTCTTTATGCTACCTAGAATATAACAGTTTGTCCAAACCCTTCCAGTATTCCTCCGGTAGCTGGCCAACTCTTCCACCCCATTCTAGAGTATAGCATTCCTCGTTCCAGCGAACAGGCACTTCATAAAGACCACTTGTGTTTGTCTTTCACTCAATTTCTTCGGACTTAATATATATCACAATGATTAACATTCTTTACTGCACTCGCACAAAGAATAAACGTGCGTTAACGTGTCATTTACTCCTTAAACGCAAATAAATAGGTAGGAGCTATATCACCAGCCCTTTTGTCAGGACTTCATTCCTTCGCAACAACTGCAGATCAGTGCTTCCAACCTCTCGAACTGAGTTGGGCCTAGGTATTCATGTCATCGTATTTTTTTTTTCTTCTTCTTGATCGCTATACACTATGATGAAGAAGAAAGAGTACACTTATACAGTACTATTCGACTGCGTAAAGTGCCTTTAAATCTCGTAGGTTAGGTTGAGCACTGCCTCCAAATTTAAGTCACTTTTCGAGAACCATGATTTGTAACAAATTGATCCTTTTTCATAACACCGAATTTTAGACTGAAACCCCGTCTTGTTGAGAGAAAATAGTTTTCCCACATATCATTCTTATACTTGTCAACGCAGTTTTGTACTTGTTGCTAGGCGGAAAGAATTACGACACTTTTCGTAGGAAATACTCATTTTTAGGAGGCTCCTGTCGAGGGAAAATGAAGGAAGCATATTTTCTTTCGTTAAAAATATTACAAAAAAAATATCCAGAATTGGAATGCTATCGGAATTTATATATTCCCCGGAACAAATACAGTTTAATTTGTTCACGGTTCACAGTTCCAAGTGATGGCGAATCGAATCTGTGATGTCACAGATTCGATTCACTGTGACTTGGAGCAGTGAATCGGAACTGTTAGGAACTACTAATCCTGAAAGAGAAATTGATAACTGCGTAAAAACTATAACATTCTCCTTAACTATAATCAAAACTGTTTGGATGAACACCGTGTGATTCACTTCAAACACTGAGTACCATATACGACATTTAAGACGTGACACACGATTCTTAATACATTCCTGCGATGCTGATTGATTACCGCAGCATGCAAACAGAATGTATAGGCCTACTAACGGAAAAATGAGGGGAAATATATATCAAAGTGTAACGTAAACATTGTGATCCACATTAATAAAAAGCAACATATTGGGGGCCGTAAATTTCAGGCATTTTGTGGTCAGATAAATAGGTATTTTCGAATTGCCCTTGCATAACAGATCTACAATAAAAATGAAATGTTAAGTAGAATACACACCTACCTTGCAAACTCTATTATAAACACGTTGTTTATATATTATTTCTGTGTGCTTCGTTTCCTTATGTATGTGTATCTTATTATCCAAGATTTTACTTCGACGTGGGTACCCCGGAAACATTTTAGTGATTACTACGTACAACAACGTTTGTGGCATTATCAAGCGATGTCACTTCGTTGCGAAACAGCTAATTTATCGAAAACGATCGCCATTTGGAGGTTTCATGTGGCCAAAGGCGCGCTTCTCATTGGTCAATTTCTCGTCCCATAAGAAGGATTGAGAATGCAATACTCGAGTTTACCTAAAGGGATCCTGACATTTCGTTGATCAGACTGACCTCTGCGCAACTCATCAATGCAGCTTCACCTTCGTCTTTGTATTAGACATTGTTTTCTCCGGTTGGAATAAGTTACTTGGCATAAGTCTCATCACAAGAATAATCGAAACACTAATCCAAACAACTGAAGGTGAATTTGTGTGGTGATCGTGTCTTGTCATTCCTATTTTTGAAGGGAATCATTTTTAATTTTTAAATTTAATTATACGAACTGCACGAGCAGCTATGACTGAAAGGCTCAAGCTCATCGTATAACTGATATATGGTGTGTGTCGTCGAACACTTCTGGGCGCAGGGATACGGAAGGTAGAGTACCATGTCTTGGTACCATTCCGACATACGACATTCTCGTTAGGAAAATACTGAAAAAGTTGTCAGTGTGACCGGCAGATACTTGCGTGCCTCCCCATTACCAGTCCGAGGTCTGTAAATGTAACCATTAAACCACAGGAGCTGGGTCTGTGGAAATAATCTTCGGAGAACGTGTGTAACAGTTTATGTGTTAGATTGTAAAGTACAATAAGTTGTCAGACAAATTTTCTGGGTCAGAAGTTTAATAGTGAGTTCAAGTACTAATTGCGAATGTTTTAGGATATGAATAGATTTGAAGCTTAAAGTAATTGGTTTTATTCTTTTAATATATAGATTCTTCAACACGGAAAGAAAACCTAGAAGACATTTTGAAGGAAGAAAGCCTAGAAGATATTTTGATTCTCGTGGCGGCAGCGAAACAATGTCCCCTCCACAAATGAGAAAACAAACATCTGCAGGAGATAGTGGAAGCTGTTTCGGTAAGGAACCATTAAGTGGATTAAATCATAGTTACGAATATAGTTCTGAATACTTCGCGTTACGTAATGAGATAAAATTGGCTCAAAATTTGCTGTGTATAAAGAAATTCTCATCTTCGTCTTTTATTTTAGTTGTAGTAAGAGGAGGAAAAAGCTAGTTGCACCTTCATCCATTTCGTCATACTCGTTTCTTCTCATATTTAAGACAAGCGTTATGTGTCACTGTTGTCCAGAAATCAGTTCACTTGAATAAGTAAATATTTATTAAAATAAAGAATTTATGTACTTTTTCTACTAGAAACATAGATTTCCAAATATCTACACTGTATAATATTAAAATTATATATACTTTTACAAAAGTATCTGAAATGGCTTTAGTATGCAGTTTTGTGCACTGCAATATAAATGAACTGTATTCCTTTTATCCATGTGTTACCAGCAGTAAAATCAATAGCTCAGTAGAAAAATTGTAGAAACTTACAAGAAACATTTATTGCCTTTAGTGTTATAGAAAGAATAAGTGACATTTTCTATTACTTTTTATTAAATCCTTTTGCTGCATTTACTTCCCTTCAATAGCGCTTTTGAGCTTGTCTTTTAAGAATGTGTTTAACGTATCCTTTAATCTGGATAATCGCCATGGTGTATTATGCAGTAATACTTCTATCTTTTAACAACTTTCTTTTAATGTATTACTGATTATTTCTATCATAGAATACCTCAGAATTTGTTTCTGTGACAATATGATCATTTTGAAAAATCCACAGAAAAATTGATCGCTTCAGTGACCAGGGATCGTACCTGGGTCTCCTGGTTGCTGGCTAGATACCGTATCTATTGAGCTACCACAACGGCAAAGCTCTGTGAATGCTATTTTCGTTCTTACTGTGTTTTCCGTTTCCGTATTTGTGACTAAGCATTTGAATTAGGTCCCACAAAATGCTGAATATCATATAGTATAATTGTAATGAATTTCTTAATATGTGTCAAAACGGAACAAAAGTTCTGCAATTTTCACAATTAATGAGTTTTTTCCGATTTTATATTTTTGAGAAAATAAAATAAAATCCTGCCTAATCTTTTTTTACCCGCATCTAGAAGCTACAAGTTTTACATTGTGCTTCCAAATTTGAATACCAAACAGCCGTGGGTCAGTGCTAGAACGTTGGCTTAGCATTCGGTAGGTCGAGGGTTCAATCCCAGCTTCCGACCATCTTGACTGATGTTTTTTCTAGAGACTTCCTCAGTCACATCAGGCAAATGCCGGGATGGTACCTTCCACTCAGGTCCTGGTCGACACCTTCCCGCATCTCATTTTTCCCCATCTCTATCCCGGCCTGAGTCTTAGATGCCTAAAGGCCATAAATAAAATTCAAATTCCAAATTTTAATAGCGTATCTTTATAGCATTTCATCTTCTAGTATCTCCATTTTGTGCAATTTCCAGAGATGTGGAAGAGTTTTTTTTAGACCGTAGACTACTATTTATGCCCATTCATATCACAGCGTGGGGAATATTTAGGAAACAGAATATGGAAGATTTTGAAGATCCCAACCATCCTCCTTCCTACAAATTGAACACTACGTATTTGCACCTAGAATTAGAACTTCTACTTGTACAGTAGGCGCTCTGTAATCTGACACCGATCGAGCCGCTCGCGTTCGGATTTTTCCGGGTGGATTCGGGCGTTTGTTGACGTGATATCAGACTTTTTTAAACAGTAACGCTCATGTGTATTTTTTCGTGCCATAGAGCAGCTTATTACATATACAACTTGTTTTAAATATCGTTGTACTGTACTGTATTAATTTTTCTTTGCTATTCCCGTTAAAATTATATTTACGTTCGATACTCGGCAAAATCGCTAATCCGGTACGACCGTGGCCCCGAACATGCCGGATTAAAGAGCGCCTACTGTATTTTGAATTCGATAAAATTTGAACAGGAAAATAAGAAGTTAAATATTCACTTTTATGCTGATAAATTTATGTACTTTCTGCCTAGTAATTTTTTCTCTTCAATTGTTTTCTAGGATTTGCACCGGAAACATTTCCAACGTTTTCAGGAGGAAGCAGGGACGAATGGAATGCTCGTACTGGTTTCTCACCTGTTGGAGGAAATGGAAGCGATTATTTTATACATAGAAAGCCTGCCTTTGGTGAGCAGGAACCGATACGTACTAGCAGACAAGGTTCGTTCGTAGATAGTGGACAGAATCGTTCTGATTTAGGGAAAGGTCGGGTGTGTGGCAACAAACGGCAGTACTTTGGTGAACAAGGTACTACTGAGTTTCGGAACAGAATTGGCGGTTTGTCTTTCAGTAATCAAGATAAGCAATGTATCGCTGTTTACGGAGAACAAATTAAGTCCTCTAGTTCGAGTGACGTTTTTAGTGAAGATGATCCGTCTGTTGGCAGTTCTAGAAGTTTATCCTTTAATTATGAAAGAAATGAATTCTTTAGAGAGAGGAGACAGGATCGAACATTTATTAGTGTTCCAGATAGATCACCTACTAGTGTACACAATCCAAAATCTGGTAGTGTTCAGGATAGGTCACGTAGTAGTGAGCAGAACCAAACATTTGGTAGTGTTCCAGATAGGTCACCTGCTAGTGCGCAGAATCGAATGTTTGGCAGTGTTCTAGATAAATCACCTACTTATGAGCACAATCGAACATTTGTTAGTGTTCCAGACAGATCACGTGCTAGTGGGCAGAGTGAAACATTCATTAGTGCTCCAGACAGGTCATGTGCTAGTGGGCAGAGTAATATATTTGGTAGTGGACGGAATCAAACATTTGGTAGTGTTCGAAATCCTCTAAGAGGATCGGATCGATCGATTAGCGTTGGTTATAAACCAAGGTACGGCAGTGAACGACGGCGATTTCCTGATGTTACACGATCTAGTACTGATCAAAATCGGTATTACAATACTTAGTTATTTAGTATGATTCGAGTTCAGTTCCTTGGTAATGCACTGGAGCGAGGTTTAATAACAGATGAGACCCAAGCTTTGCGAGAGAAGAGCGTAGCAACGTAGGGTGTGGAACAAGACGAAGTTAACCATTTAATAATGGGTTTGAATTTGTCTTTCCAAACTGATTGATTGACAACAGGGAAGAAATCAAGATGAATCGTTTTCACAGTGAATAGAGCGAATTCGTGGGAACTTCTAAGATAAGACTGTGTCAAGAAATCCGTGCCGAAGGTAGAGTCATTCGAGAGAGAACATAACGCTGTAAAACATACTCAGAAATTAGCTGTTGAGCAAGAGGGAGAACTGAGACATTTTAGTTTGACTGATAAATGGAAATTTTTATTTTCTCCACATTTCCAACGCATTTTGGCGTTAGAAACTACTTTAGATAGCACCAAAATAATGTTTCGTGTAGAGGATTTGTGCGGACGAAATGCTAGATGCCAGAAGAAGAGAGAATTAAGCATTAGACGAAAAATTTGGCCATCTTGATTATAGTCGATTTCCATTGTTGTTGGACCATCCAGAATTTGCTTTGATATGATATCGTCGTCGTTACTGGATTTTTAATGAATGCCAAGTCGCGAGACAACACAATAATAATATATAGTTCCGATTTTCCACGTTTAACCTGGTATAATATTCAGCACTGCATTATGTGGCTGCATATTATGTTTCGTCGGTATGGGATACCAAATATACAGTCATTACATTGAACTTCTAATATCTGCCCAACTGATACAAATCAACCCCTTCCCCCACACAAACCTTAATTTGACTTCAACACATAGTTTACAATGTAGTTATTGTAGAAATCTGTTATCTCCCCCTCCTTCCCACATACAGTACAAACACACACACACAAACAGAAACTGTTACTGATTTCCGAACTTGTAGTTCTTCATCTGGTTCGTAGAAAGAAAGAACAGACAAGTGAATCAGGTGATAGTGGTGCCACGCAGCGGAAAAATTGAATAACGCATTACGTGTACGCTTCAGGACAGGATCGTATACGAATGTGTGTTGAAAATGCTCTGTAAATGTGAGAAAGCGGAAACAGAAGAAGGTGGATGGTTTAGGGATATTGAAGGTTTAGGCCAGGCTTTATTTTCGTTCTCAAACCGTGAATGAAGGCTTCCTCACACAGGTTGCGTGTTGAGGTGTTGGTCGTAGGAGGCAGAATGTGTATTACAGCAACACCGAAGATTGGTGTTGGTGTCTGGTTATGGGAGACTGGATCATCATATTTGTTGCTGATGATTGTTAATACGAATATTCAACGTTCCGCCTGCTTCCCCCACATAGAAAGCATCGCAGATTGTGCAGGTTAGGATGTATATTACGTTAGAAATGTGGCATGTACCCTTAGGATTTAAAGTGTAACATTCACTAGCAGTGACTGTGTGAGAAGTGATGAAGACTGAGTCGGTCTTACAACTGAGTCTCTTGCATGTGTGGGTTCCGGTTCATTAACGTCTTATTCACTTTTCTGTGTGCATGTATCTGTTCTTCCTTTCTATGAACCAGATGAAGAACTAAAAGTTCGAAAATTAGAACAGTTTCTGTGTTTTTAAACAACTTCTACAAGAAGTACAACGTGACTTATCACGTATAAGGGTTCCCACTTTTATTATCCTTAGTTTTTCCGTAGTTGTGCCCTTCCGGCTTTCCTTTGTTGAGTGAGTTGTTCGTAACGTCCTAAACTAGCTGGTGAGCTTCTGAGAACGGGACCTAAAGTTTTTGATAAAGTGGGCTCCGCACCACTCCGTTCAAGAGATCCCGGCAGGAATTGAACCCGTGACCACACGCACAGCAATCGAGCGCGCAAAGCTCTCGTCCACTCCAAGGTCACTTTCCTTTGTCTTTTATTTATTTATATACTATCTCTCTCACAGAAAAAAGAGGGGGAGAAGAATCAGGAAAAAGGAAGAGAGAAAGTGTTCCTTTTTCTTTCTTCTTCCACTTTTCTTTTTCAGGGAGAGAGAAAGAAGGCCTTCTTTCTCATTCTTCCTTTGAAAAGAAGAAGGAGAGAGAATCAAGGAAGAAAGAAAGAATAGAGAGGAAAATATATTTTACCATTGTACGAAGTTCATTTTGTGTTCCAGTTCCTCGAATTCTGTTTGGACGTTATAAATGCCAACAGAATCCAAATTTCCATTTTTCGGGGGGATGCTCAATAACTACGTTTTTCTACTCACGAAGGACAAATATAATGAAAAACAATGCATACCTATTTAAATAATCTTATATTGTCCTCATTAGCAACGGATTATTTTCTCGTAGTACTTTTCACCTTTCGCCGAAAGGTATCTTCAGGCCAACAACGATTATTGTATGGAAATGTATTTCTGTACGTATTTCAAAACGCAAATAAAGCAAGAAAAAGAGTAAAGCTATTTTAAAATGAGAATTGTGAAGGTTTTGAACTTAAAATATATAAGTGATGGTAAGATCAAACCCCTTACACGGTTATCATTTTAAAAATATCTTCACTCCCACTTTATTCACATATTCAAATACATATGTGGGTGATTCTGCAAAATGTGTATTTGCATGTCCCTGGAGGGTGGGAGTTCGAAAACAAACTTTAGAAATATAGTGCTCTTGCACATAACTAAAGTGTCGTGTGATGAAACTTTTTTTTTTTTTAATGTTTCAACAATGTTTAAGAATTTTAAGGTCCCGTATATTGGTCCACAAGGCGTGAGACATCACCTCCATGGCTATTGTGCCTACTGCATGCTACACATTTTTATTTACAATAACATGAACCACTTAACACAAAGCAAGAGTAACTCGAACTTTTTAGCTGTGTATGGTCAATGTACAAAAAGCACGTTATTATATATAGTTTTCCATGTGGAATATGTTTGTCTCCGCACTGTAACCTCACCTCCGTTACCCAAATATTAAGATCTTACAAATTAGATGTTGTTTGATGGAGATCTAACGTAAATAACTTCATCAATATATGAAGTATTATTCTTATTTATCTTCTGGAAGAAATAATAGAAATATGTTCCATTTTATGTTTGCAATTTACAATAAACCAATAACAAATTACCTAGTGTCAAGCTAAAATCTCACCTTCGTGTCAGTTAAAGGAATGTGTTGCAAGCCATAAGTCACCAGATGTGGCATAGTCTTAAAGGTGTTTTTCCCATGTGGGTGAGGGGGTCAGCGTATTCCACAGACTTTGGTTTTGGCAGATGTTTTATGGCCGGATGCCCTTCCTGACACCAACCCACACCAACAATCCGGATATGGGCAATCGAAACGTTATTATGAAATTGAGCTCCCACCGGGAATCGAACTCGGGACCCCTCGCACCGAAGCCGAGTGCGGTAACCACATGGCTACGCAGGAGCTTATGCATCTGTAAATACCATTAAAAGTTTCTGGACAATTATTAGTAAAATTCTCGCCTCCGTTACTCAGAGCTGACTTCAAAGGTGATATTTTATCACGTAGAGAGAAAATCTACAAATAATTTAAATCATTTAATTAATTAATTGGTGAAATAATTCCCAAATTAAAACAATATTTGTATTGGTACATTGACTTCTTGTTCTTTTCAAATCTGCTTTTATAATGCTTACATATAAGATATTGCATTTTGTGTGAAAAAATAAAAATGATAGCTAATTAATATTACATTGTGAAGAGGATAATTATTCTATGTGATACAAATTATATTTCTACGAAAATTATTGTTTTCGTTCTTACTTTTATGTTGCCTAGTAAGAGTTTCGCACTTTGTTCTCACCTTCCTGGTTACTGATTTCTTACAAATTGCATTTATTTGAAAACTAGTGTTCAGCTAGCTCGAATGCCGTGATAGTCACTAGAATATAGACTGTGGCCATAGCCGTTCTTATTCCTTCTTCCACGGCCATAGTGAAGATTTAAACGTGTAGCCTTAAGGAGATATAAAGGCCAGAAATGTAAAATGTCAATAAGATAAGGGCAATAATTTGCGCAAGATATGAGAAAATTTCGAGCAGTGTGCAAGTAAAATAAATTTAACAAATGCGTCATACAAATGTTACTGTAGTTAGAATACAAGTATTTTTTTCTCTCCCTAAGGTATTCTTAAGTTAAAAACCTGAAATAATTATTTTGTATTGGAATAAAAAATGTTATCTTCTAAGCTGTTAGAGATGTTTAACTTAAGAGCCTTGCGGATCGCGGATTTGGACACGCCTGCTAGACTGGTACCAAAATCCAGATCATTTTCTTTTTTTTAAAATAATAATAACACCATTTGTCAAGGAACTTTTTATTTTGTAATGATCCGTGGTGTGTATGATTCCATATAAACATTATGATATCTTTATTTGAGAGCTAGAAGCGCGTAAGTCCAATTTTGGCCAAAACGTGATGAATGCAGTTTTGTGCAGTATTTGAAAGGGCTCAAATAATGGTTGCTTCATTCGTTTTATAAACATATTAATAATGTAGATAAGTAAGTCGATTGTTCGATCCCTGCTCATGCCATTGTAGGCTTTGTAATGAACAAACTCCGTATGCGTGGGTTTTCTCAGGGTTTTCCCGTTTCCTCCTTAGTCATGTAAGATAGATCGAATGCACTAAATCTCCTCAAATTACTTTCAGTGCGTAATGTGCTAGGTATGTGACCTTAGAGTCTGATAATAGAAGTACCTGTTAAAGAAAATACAATTATATTTCCGTGGAAAATAAAGACTTTATTTTGTATTTCACTTCTTTTTATTGATATCCTAAAACTGCCGTAGATAGTAAGGTAAGTGCACCGATTCTGACACTTAGTTATTGAAAAGTTCAGAAATTTAGGTGTAGTCTTTCTTAATGTAGTAATGTAATTATTTACTTTTGTGTACCTTTTATCTATATATAAAAAATGAAAGTAACGATGTTTGTGCGGGTATCACGCCAAAACGGCTTAACAGATTGCATTGTTTTTTGTTTTTTTCGCAAATGATATTGGTCCAAATTTTTATTAACCGGAAATGACTGTGTCGCGAATATTAATAAAAACAGCAATTTCATTTGTTATAATAATGCAGTAAATACATTTTTTCCATTTTCAAGTTAGAACAATCAGAAATTTAGAACAATCAGAAATTAATTATTTTTAAATTAATGTTTTAAAGCATTGTAGGAGTATCTGCAGGAGTAGAAGTAGTAGTAGTAGTAGTAGACGTAGTAGTTGTTGTAGATGTAGTAATAGTTATTGTTGTAGTAGTATTAGTGGTGCTGGTGGTAGTAATAGCTACAGCATATCTTAACCATGGGGACGCAGCCCTCCAAAACTTACAGAGTTAAGGGCGCAGCCCGCCAAGTGGAGGCGAGTAGTGGTGAATGGCCCAATGACTGTTGCCAACATATTTTTTCATCCCGCACCAACAGGCGGCTACTTTTTTAGTCAACTGATAAAGGTTGAGCAGATTGCTTGAAATATCTTGATGACTTCTTCAGCAACATGTTCAGGTAGTCTTTCTTTCTTTTTATTTTATTTATTTATGCAAAATGGATGCTTATCACGGCCGTTCTACGATCACGTATGTGACGTTTGTACACTATTTTTGCCCAAAATATTTTTTAAAGGTAATGAAGCTTAGTATTTTCATTAATTTTCTTTTTAATTATAAAAAGTACACTTTAACATTTACGTACTAATTTTTCTAGATACATTGTACAGCACTCAACAGAATGAGAATTAAATTTGAAACTATCATGTATGTGACAATTTTTGCAAGTGTATCTTCACTGTGTAACTTTTATAATTAATTTCTGCGAATGTACGATGATTTCAAGGCTGAACTTTTTCTTTCTGTAGTTGGCATTAAAACTGAAGTTATAAAATATATTTTTTTATAATCATACAGATCCAGTTAGATTTGCGAAAGAAAATTAAACCAGCTATCATGTTTATGACTACACAGTCATGTATGTGACGGAGTACAAAATCCACATTATTTATAAGGATATTTTTGCATTTTTTGCCATATAGAATAAGGACTAAGGTAACTTCTAAACAAAACATCAGGCTACGTCAGGGTCTACCCATGTGCATTAACAAGTTCGCTAAACACAAGTCTTCCTGAAATTGTAGGCATGGGTAGTACTTTAGCTATATCTGCTCGAAGTACTTGGCACTGCCTAGCATTCTCTATACAGAAAGAGTTCATTGCCGAAACTTTCTTAAGATACAAAGCAGGTAAGTTTTCTTTTTCACTGGTCCTATCAAAAACTTGACAAAAGGAGTACTGTGCATAAGGGCCGTTTTCTGCCCCTCAACCGATTCTAATGAAATTTTGTATACAATACCTAGACTGTATTAGAGTTCCAATAAGCCAAAGCTTATGTGCATACTACTTCCGGTTATCATGGAAAGCGCGTCCAAAAATTACCACTTCCGGATTCTAATTTTTATAGTGTTATAAATTCTGATATCTCGGAAATGACGTAAAGTATCAAATCCAAATTTCGTATGGCAAGTATAGTGAGCATGTTACAGTTTAAATCGAAAATCCACATCTTCAACCGTTTTGTAGATAAAAAAGAGTTTTCTTATGTAAACATTCAATTTTACTTATAAAAAATGCACTTTTCCCAGGAAACTCTGTGTTGTTTAACCATCAGCCCCACTAGTTACAAAACGATACTTCGCTCAAATAATCACCATGTAATGCAGAAGAAACATTTTATGCTCTAAAGATGAATACCTCACTTCGAAGTGTATGTATGAAATTCAGCGAAATAAGCCATTATAAGTTTGAAAGTTCAGCAATCAAACAAGGCTGCTGTAAACAAAGGCGACAGAGCTGCGACACCATAACGCTGATTGCACCTCTCCTTGCCACTCACATCCATAATTCATCGGAGAATCAAGTTGTAGCACTAAACATTTTTTGGGGGGTCGTTTTCGAACGCTTTCGCCTGGATTTGTTTAATACGAACATGTTCTTGAAACTGGGGTAGAGCAGTTTTAATGTCATCACGTAATCTTGCTGCACAGCCTTCATAAAGTCTGATTTCTAGCCTTTTTGTTTCACTGTGTTTTTCCCATTGGTTCCCAAATAGTGAAGTAGTGTTGATAGATGTAGTGAAATACTTATTACTCACATTTTTTTTTTAAAGACATTTATGAACATTGCCAAATCTAAAAAACAAAAAACCCTACATGAACCTTATTTACAATAATATGGAAATGAGCCGCACAACCTCATCACCTAACAGTTTAGATCCAAATTGCATCTGTGTGCAAATATACACTTTATATTCTGCCACTGAACGCCATTCCCGTTCATTTAAAAAGAAACGTAGGGTGGTTGTGAACAACCAATTGTGAAATTTACGTCGGACATTGTCACTGTACCGGTGACTCTGTCTACTAAGAAAACGAATATGTTCCTCATAAGCCATCACCTGGCGCCACAAAGTATTAAGTCAACCTATGATAACCCATAGTACATAATTAAGGCTGTGACAGCGCGTTATTAGATGCGTCAGATCTTCAGTTTTCCCACAACTGGGACATTTATCATGAGGACTAATGTGTAATTCATGTAGTTTAAGGCGATATGGAATCACTTGAATCAACAAAAAACAGTCATTATGTATATGAGGCCAGGCCACTACCTCTGATAAATTGTGCCAGACATTAATATCCTGCACCAAATGTTTACTTATCCGTTCCGGTTGCAAATTATTAATACGTGTTAGTAAATATCGTAATGTTCTTCTGCCTAATGGTTGCTATTATTCTGGCGCAACTACTATGTAACATAGCAACAGGATCGTATACGACGTGGTAGCACTGTCTTTACAATATACGATATAATATTTATGGTAGACTCCTTATGACCGAAGATCGTTTAATAGAATGGTTATTTAGTGAATAAATAGAGCAAATGCTTATATACGTTTTACCGACACCAGTTTATTATAAAGTTCCAATATACTATATATTATACAATGTATTATACAGTTAACAATCTGAGTGTCCCGAACATGGGCTCTGCAATGAATAATCTAGTGGATCACCTCTTGCAATGATATTTAACTTATGTTTAGGAAAGGAGATTGTTCCTAGAAAGGATACTAACTCCAGTCCGAGTTAGCAGGTAAAGGTATACCAACTTAAGCTGGGGGTAAGGTGAGAGTCCTGACTCCAGTCCAAGCCAGGTAGAGGTGACCACTTTTCGGAGCGAAGAGTGATAACTTCTAAGGTGATTGACTGGCCTTTTTATATCCTTATTTGTGGGCGTATTTTCAGTACTTCCAACTCTTGCCGCTTGGCGTTGGTGTCGTCTGCTTCTTATGGATGCTTAGTCAGCTTTATGTAACTTTTATTGTTTGTTTACTTTTGTGGTTAACACACTGACCTATTTATCCATATCCCATTACACTCCCCCCCCCCTTCATTCCAGGGATTATCACACTTTTTCACAAGACGACACTGATTTTTAAAAAAAAAATATGAAAAGAATAAAAAAAATGATATTTCACATACGAGGAATTTGCACTTGGCTCTAACTTGCCCAAAGCAGGGTCAGTCACCATGACATCATTCCCCTCAATGGGGTTAGGCCTTTTCCTCTTTCGTTGCACTGACATTTTTCGTTTTAAATCACTTTTTAGAACATGTACACTAAATCACTAATGGTGGGTACGATGCACTTGTTGCTGGAAGTGGATTCACCATTGTTGCACTGATGGGATTTAGAGTTGTGGTTGGAGCTGTTATGGGAAATCTTGATTTCTTCCATTTCTATATTCCGCTGCTGGGTTTCTTGTTGAATGGAGGGGAAATGTTGTATTTGGTTAATTCTTCTCAATATGTAGACCAGGATTATGAAATTTATGATAATAAACATGATTATGAGGAGACACACTGTTATGGCTATCATCTGTAATATACACAAAAATTAATTATAACGGGTTCGATTTTCTTTTTAATTGCTTAAAAAGACAATATACTGTAATAGATAGCCCTGTTATTATCACTATTATAATTATAGACCAGTTCACTACGGGATGCAGATGAAAGTCCTGGAATTTACTGGGAAGGTTGTTCTTCTCATGTTTCAATAAACTGTCCAGGTTATCGATCGATTTCTGCAGAGTTTGAAGGGGCAAATGAAAGTTTGATTCTAAACTTTCTGGTAATATATAATGCTTTACTTCTAACTCTCCTATATGCCTGGTTACTAATTTTAGATTTTTTGTTGTCACTATTTCAAAATCTTGGTATAATATAAAATAAGTAAATGGATTTGTATTATTATTATTAATTGTAGTTTCGGCGTGACCATTACTTATTTTAACTTTATTTCTTGTCGTTATGTGTAAACCGGAAGGAGTGTACATATAAAATTCCTCTAGTGTTGACAATGTCGGTCTTATTTGACATAACGATGTTTGATTTTGATAGATGATTTTATGCAAGCAGTCCGTTTTTTGCGTTTTCGGTTGTGCTTGTACTTTGCAAATTGTGAACATCTTCTGTTCGTTACATAATGATAAGTCAACTTCAAATATGTACTTCTCTGTTTTTATTGCATGATCTGGTAGCGTTAATCGCATATGAGCTGTTTTAGATAGAAATCCATTATTATATACTTTATGCAAGACAAAATCTTATCTTCTTTTTGTTTATCACTGGTACTTGAAAAATTATATTTAGGTTGCTGTCGTAGCGTCGAAATTAATTAAGAAACTTTTTGATTGGTAGAATATTCCTATATCGTTAGTCATTATTGTGCTTCTTAATATCGAATTTGTATTGATGATCTCTCGTGCTAGGGCCGGTTTTATCAGTACATCTGAAACTGCATTTTCGAGAATGCTCTGCACAATGCTATCAAAATGCTGCTCTATGATTTGAAAATTTAGTAGAGTTATGAGAAATCTTTCGTTAGTTGCGACGTAACAGAGAAGTTTTATGATTTCACTATGCATATTTGTAATCATTTTTTCTACAGCAATGGTCACGTTTTGTACTATGTGTGTTAATTTGTAATTATCATTTTTTTTAGTTTGGATTTGCTCGTTTAAATAGTTATTTTGCTGTTGCATTTGATATATTGTATTCTTTAATTTATGTACTTCATATAGCGAATATCCGCTCATTGCAAAATTTACTATATTCGATAAAAAATCATTCTTTTTGTACGGGTTTTATTATGACGTTGAAAATCTTTTGGTACTATTTGGGATATTTTATTTATATATTGTCGTTCTCCTGGAATTATGTTTGTATTCTTTTCGCATCGTAAAATTTCTTTTGTCTCATATGTGATTTAAGCATTTTATTAGCGATTTTCTCGCGTATATCGTTGAGTTTCTCTCGGGAAATTTGTAGTGTATGCTTAATGCCGTACTGCATGTCTGTTATAGTTCTTGGGTTGCAACCGTGCATGATGAAATGTGGACTAAATCCGCTATTCGTTGAAACTTGAGAATTGATCGAAAATACGGCAAATGGTACGTATTTTTCCCATGATTTCATGTCGTTCTGGACATAGAATTTAATAATTTGCTGAATCGACTTTTGGACCACCTCAGCGCTACCTGTGCCAGAGTGTGAATAGCTTCGATTGAATTTTAGTTCAAATCCGTATTTTATAGACATGTCTCTTAGTTTTTTGCTTGAATGGACTGGGTGTTTATCTAAATATAAACTATGGAAACATCCGTATCTAAGGATAATTTCTTGTTCCAAAAAATCCATTATAGATTGAGCTGACATTTCCGGCACTACTTTTGCAATAACTAGTTTTGATGTATTTTCTACAGCTATATGCACATATTTTCTAATGTTACCTTCTGAAATTATAGGACCTAAAGTGTCAAATGTGTATTACTCACATATGCTGCCTACAGAATGATGCAATAGTTCACCTTGTGGCTTGTTTGGATATGACTTGAGGCGCTGACATTCGTCACATCTCTTTAAATAGTATCCTAGTGTTTGTTTCAATGAAGGCACATAATATTTTAACATTGTTGACCTGTATAGTTTAGTTAGCCCGGGATGACCTGCCATCTCCGTTTTGTGTACCTTTTCAAACCACTGCTGGATCATAGTTTTCGGAATACATAATAAGTGTAGTTCGCCTAATTCTGGGTGTTTTCTTGTACGGTAAAGTACTCCATTCTTCAAACAATGGTACTTGAGTGCACGAATTGTTGTAACATCTTCTGGCTGTCTTCCTTCGAGTGCTAGAATTATATTGGAGTAAGAGCAGTCTTTCCTTTGTTCCTTTTTCAATTCGTCATTGGTAGAAAACTCTTCGGTAACCCGTACACTATCTTTTAAAGCTAATGAACGAAATACAAGCTCTTCTTCTGATGTTTTAACATCGTCTGTTACTTTGTGTCTGTTAGCTGTTAATTGTTCTTTGCTTTCTTCTTCTCTTTCTTCTTTCTTGATTTCTTCTGTATTTTCCAGTCTTGAGAAAAAATCCGCAGGCATCTCTGAACCCTTCTTGTGTTTTAACATCGAATGTGTAATCAGATAGGAAGATTCTGTATCTTGAAAATTTACCGATTTTATCATTTTGAGTTTGTAAGGTGGAAAGACTCTGATTGTCTGTAAATAAAGTGAACTTTTGATTCAAAAGATAGAAGGAAAATCTTCGGATAGCATGTATTATTGCACATAATTCCTTTTCCCATGTTGAATATCTTTTTTCTGTGTCCGTTAACCTTCTTCAACAATATGACACTATCTTTTCTTCATCGTTTTCTGGGTAGTAACACGTAATCAGGGCTCCGACCTGATAGGTCGAGGCGTCTGTGTAGAGACGAATTTGAGCCTCTGGATCAAAATGAAAAAGTGATGGTGCATTTATTATATCGGTTTTTAGTTGATCAAAGAGTGGATCCAACGATTGATCCCATTTGAACTTTGCATTTTTTGTTACTTTTGTGGTTAACACACTGACCTATTTATCCATATCTCATTACAATATCCTTGGTAGTATTTCCTTACCGACTGCATAACGGAAAAGCCTGTGTCAATGAAGTGGTAGGCCAAAGGTAGTAAAACATCTACCTGGTCGGGAGCAGTTCTTCTCCAAGGAAAGATATTGACAAGAAAGTGCGTATAAGTCAGCCGAAATATATCTAACAACCAGAACGATAAAAAGTTATCATCTGGATCTGTAATTGCTTGCGTCAATCGTTGAATCCGTAAAGCCCGGGATTGCCAGTCCAGGTTGAATAATTTAATTCCCCCCCATGATCCACTGAAAGAAACATGACTTCTCGTGGAATATGTAAAGTGTGGCCGCGCCACAAAAAGTACCCGCTCTGTTTTTGAATACGAGCAAGGACACCTTTGGGGAAGGCGAAAATTTGCATGGAATAGGCCGCCATGTTGTAAATATAGGTATTCAAAAACCGTCCCCGTGCAGTTATCGTTCGAAATGCATCTTTAAAATGTATCATTATTGTGGGCGAAATGTTTCTTTCCCAAACTATCCCCAAAATTTTGATCTGCTGAGATAACGACATAATGCCTTGCTGCTCAAAAGTGTGTTTCTCACTCAACGCCATCATTTTCGTTTTATGGAGATTGAAAGATAAGCCTGTTCAGGACCCCTGTTATTACCTTAATAACCCGTTGTAATTCACCTGAGCGAATAATAAAGGAGCAATCGTCCACATAGGCGAAAAGTTGGCAAATAGGACCCTTAAAATTTATCCCTGATAAGTGCTCTTGAATTGTAAACAATAAGGGAGCCAGGGCAATCGAAAACAAGATGGGAGAAACCGGACAACCTTGAGACACCCCACGTTGCACCTTAAATCCCGGTGCGACCCATTGGTTTATAATTAAACGCATCGATCTACGTTCTAATATGTTCATGAGGAATCCAGTCATTAACGGGAAATCCAGTCCCCCAACAAAACCTGTTTTAAATAATCGTGTTTAATACTATCGAAAGCCTGCGTGAAATTCGTGTTCAAAATCGCTATATTTTGTTCCTTAATGATGTTCGCATACCTGATGAACTCCCTTATCGACATCAAGATCTCATGGATCGGTCGCGTCCCTCGAGTTTCATGTTGTGCGGGATGTAAAACTTTATGACAAACTTTGCAGAGGCGATTGAAAATACATTTCATTAATAACTTATGATCCGTATTAAATAAGGAAATGAGACGTAAATCACTCAATTTAATAGGGTTCTTTCCTGATGATGTTTTACTGGAATGTTTATTTAATAAAACTTCGTATGCTTCGAAAATATGTTTCAGTAACATATTCCCTGACCATAGATCATTGAAAGCCCTGACTACATAAGGTAGCACTATTTTGAAATTAAGATACCATTGTACGGGTAAACCATCGGGGCCCGCCGCCGACCGGTGGTTCATTTGCATTAAAACATGTGCAGTAAAAGGACTCGAAAGGGCTTCCCTTTCACTCAACAGTCCCGTGCTTTGACCCAACAAAACTTCATATTCCGATGTGGCTGACATAGACACAGCCCCCGGTCGAGCAAATTCATCTTTAAATTCGTGAAGGATAGCCTGCGAAACCTCTTCGCCACTACAATATAGTCCTGCTTCCGTTTGAAAATAATCAACAAAAGATTTTGGTCGAGCCTTCATATTTAAATTAAGTAAATCCACGGACGGTTGTTCTTTAATGCCTAACTTGGTCATATTTTTAATCAAAGAGGATGTTTGTTAACTATTTGCTTTTTTGTTTCAAAAAGGTCTGAAGTCGGCGTATGTCCCCTATATGGTCCTCATCCCGACTGTGTGCTACTATCGCTTCATTTAATAAACGATAATAGTAAGCTTCTTGTCGCTCAGTTCTTTTATGTCGTTTAACGTATCTTTGGAATTGTAAATAAGGCATTTTTTTTCTTTAGCCATTGATTCAAGGGGTATTACCCATCGATATGATTTTTGTAGAAATTTTGCTGCCGGAAGATTTAATTTTGTGACCGCCATCGTATGATCCGATAAGGCGTGTTTCTTGTGTGTAGGATCACGACATTTGGGTAAAACAGCCGAGGAAACTAATATCACGTCGATACGATTAGCACCACCCGAATAGCAATATGTGGGATTAAATTTCCCTGGGTGATAATAATGCCATAAATCAATTTCATTCCTCAAACGAATAAATGCTCGGTATTGCTCACTAACGGACTGTGCCGAAGTAATATCTACATGAGGTTGTGTTTACATCTCCCAAGATCATAAATTTCTTAGGTTGTAATTCATGAAGCCATAATGACAAATCCTCAGAGAATAATAAATATCTCTGTTTACGCATGGCAGTGCCGCTCTGCGCATAAACACCTATAATTGTAATGTCGAAGAGGGTGGCTGAAACGAGTCTTCCGTTAGGAAGCAAACTTATGTTTTTTAATGGTATATCTCTTCTCCACGCCAACTCCCCTAGTCTCGTTATGTGAAAAATTATTAACATAGTTATAGTCATTCCAAGTTAAAAAATTATTTGTGATTTCCATCAAAATGACTATATCCACCCGTTCTCATAACAGAAAAGATTTTCAATTGCCCGGACCTTTTGACTGGCAAACATGGATGCGATATTATATATCGCAATACCATATGTCTGTTGTTGACGCTTAGTAGACCTATCACTGCACTCCCGTAAACGGGAAAGGAAAGATACTGTACACAGGACGAAACATATGACTATAAACCTGAAAAAACCAACACGACGGCGAGAACATTTCGCCTGATTGCACACACTACCACTCCACATTTTTGTTTTAAAGGCTGGTCGTATCACCGCATACGAGGTCCTATCACTGAAATCACTATTCCTCAACGTCTCGTAAGGGAAATAAGTTAGGACGACTTTTTACGATGGACTGTTCTGTCAGCATGTACTTTCTTCTTTTTTTCCGCCGACGTATATTTACGAGGCGAAACGCGTTTTGACACACTGGTAGGACTACCGTGCTGTTTAACAGCAGAAGTTGACTGCCCACCCTTGAGTGTAGAGACTTAAAAACACCGGTATCTGCTTGTGAGGAATAAACTGATGGTGACAAAGTACTCTCAATTGCTATAGTAGCACCAACGTCTACCGCGATCTCTTCTACCATAAATTGAAAATCCTCAACTGTGTCACCTGTCAAAGTGTCGAACTGAACTTCACTAACGGCATCCCCCGTTATCCCGTGCGAAGGCTTTTGTTGTGGCCTTTCAGCAGGATGGCACACTTTCACTGGAATATTATGTACCTTGTCGTCACGTTGCTGATTTAACTCGTCTCTTCATCCTTAATTGATGAAGGGACAGAACTACCCTGGTCCCACTGGGCACTGTGATTGTCTAGATCAGTTACCTTATCAGCACCGGTCTGTATACCCGGGTGACCTTTAGTACTTGCACTCTAGACTGGCTGTGGTAAACCTGGTAGGAGAGCAGTGTGTCCCTCCAAATTTGCCCTTCTTGTCGTAGCTCCAACTTGCGGGAACTCCCACAAAGCGAATAAAGGTTTCAGATTGTCTTCGTTTCGGAGATTAATTGTCCGATGTACTTTTGATGTTGACGGCGTTGTCACACGTCCCTGCACACACGTTACACCTGGATGGTCAATTTGCCCACACTGTTTGCACAACTGCGAAAATTCTTGGGTAAAAACTGTACCGGATATTTGCCAATAACAGTATAAACCGGCAAAGAGACTTGGTTTCTACTAATGTGTACCACCCGTCTACCGTTATAACAATGATCGTAAATATGGTTATTTGCAAATTTGGATCTGTCCAATTTGATTGCTGTTCCATATTCTAACATATGGTCCGCTACTAACTCGTCTGGGAAATGTACAAAGATACAATTGTAATTTGTGTTACATCTATATATACTTTGCTGATTGGTAAAGTGTAGCGTATATTGTTAAATTCAAATACCACTTGTCCTTTAGTTTGATCTAGAATACGTTTGATTGTGAGTTCAGAATCACATTGTATGAAAACTGCTTTGATGTATGCATGCGGTTCGATCTGCGTTATTTCACTAGGCGCTAATTGTAAAGCTTGAGCAATATTTTTGTGAATATCGATAGTAGAAGGTCGTCCAGGTACTTGATGAAAATCTATCTTTATCGTTAGATCCCGATAGAATTGCTCCATGTAACTGAAATGTTCTGTTTTGTCTCACAAAAAACTAAGGATCAATTCGACTTGATCCCCCACTAACTCACGGCGCGATAAGACACTCGCTTTCAACGACCGTAGCTACCACATCACACCGTAAACTCGGAGAAAATAGATACCACTTCTTTTGTGAGTAGAATTTTTGCGTCACTCTTGCCTTTACCCCGAAGGGTTTTTTGATACTGATTTTGTGATATTACGAAAAGAGTTACAGTGGTAGAACTTCTTTCATCCTTTTCAGCACATATTTTTCGTCTAGAAACCACTATCAGAAATGCTTCTGAAATTAAAATTCGCCATGTTGGATTTATTATTTCAAGACTTGATATAACCTAGGACACAGTATGGATCAAGATGAATCCTACGACACATCATTTGTTAAAATCACTCAAGTAGTTTAGGCTCTACGAGGTAACAAACTTACACAGGGTTCCCACTCACCTGGAAAAGTTAGGGAATTTCAATAAAATGTCTGAAAACCTGGAAAGCTAGCTTATTGTTTGAAGTTCATTTAGCTACAGCAGGTATTTAATGTTAGATCTTTTTTGAAATTACTTGGAGGCTAATGGGACAACCATGAAGCAATTTAAGAAAAGAATACAGTGAAATATTTTGATGTATCTATTTTCATGCAACTATGATCTTTATTTTCCCATGGAATTATGATATATATACAAAATGGGGTACCTGGAAAAGTCAGGGAATTTGATCTTGGCAAATGAGTGGGAACCCTTTTACATAAATACATAGATAGCCTGTGAAAATTTCTTCTATGTTGTTAATTTCCGTCGTGTTGTGTTTATTATTTCATGACTGCATATAGCCTACACTTTAAAAAGTGGAAATACGAAATGGATTAAAGTTACTCCGCTTTATGGAGAAATAGTAGTCGAAAATTAGAGTTTTGTTGTATTTACTCTTAAACGTGGATATAGTGTAAGCTCTTTAATGGAAATATTGATAACGATAACTTCATTTCAAAGTTTGTAATAGCTTAACGTTAACTGAAAATGTTTTTTTTTTAATTCACCTTTATTGCTTATTGTTGTATACAAAAATGAGCTAGACTGCTAGCTAACAAGAAATGATACCTAAATAATCAAATAACATATTAAAGGCTAACAAAACATATTATTGGTGCAAGAGAGGTGAATCTCGTATGTTGTACACAATGAGAAAGTAACATGAAACAACTTGGAAAGTTAAAATTAGAGATATTCAAATTAAAATTAGAAAAGGTAATGACATGCTTAAAACCAATATTAAATGACAGTACGAAATTTTCTGTAATACAAGGAACATTAGGAATACAAGAGTTGACCTAGTACTTTTACAAAAACAAGTAATCAACAGTAACAGGAATCTTGTTACATTTTACCTAAAATAAGAAATAAATTGTTGAAAAAGCTGAATAGTGGGAGGAATTCTCTCACAAACTAATAACTGAATTACCACGATCAACAGCCATGAAAGGAATTTGTTTTTGGTCCTACGGTAAAAGTGATACGTTGGCAGTAAGAGATATGAGGTAAAACATGGTTTGGTGTGTGGCACTGTTTACAAGTAAATTGAGGCGACTCTCAACATAAACTAAAAGTGGATTGTAATGATTACAATGTGTGACAAAATGCAAAATGTCATCCACATTATGACAATTAGGACATAAGTTAGAAGCTTCTATCTCTAATTGGTATCTTTTTGTCTTGTAGGTATGACATTATGGATTATTCGATACCATTTATTTTGTGCTTGTGGATTTTGAGTAATTTGGATAAAATTTCTCCAAATAAGCGGATTGTAACAATTATCTTTAGTAAACAATGTATGATGTTGAGGTTGAAAATACGTTGTAAACAGATGGTGATACCATTGTTTGACAGTCCAGTCTTCCGCTTGTAATTGACCTATTACAGAATATGCTATATTTAACATTGGTTGTACCTGATCTGGTGTTAATTTGAACCATGGACGACAATTAACTGGGAACTGTAAGTCCGTAAATTGAGTTACCAGGTTATATACAACTGAACATATGGAAGTATTAGTACCAGTAAGAATATAAATAATGCGGTGAGTCTGAAGAGCTAACATTTGTAAGTATATATTTTTTAGATTCATACCTCCCTGCGTAAGTGGTAAGTACAAAATATTTCTATTTAAACGAAAGGACATATTGTGCCAGATAAAGTAACCAGTATGTTTTGTTAATGACGCTAACATAGATACAGGAAATGCAAATATTTGTAAAAAAAAAATAATAAAAGGTACTAAAAATATAAACGTTAATAAATTGGATTCTGGCTTGGAGAGTTGTAAACATTTGTTGATTTGTGTGCATAAGTCCAATGGCTTTTTGTACCAGATTTTTTCCATTTAGAAATTGCGTGGAGCGAATGGAGTCAGTCCACACAATACCCAAAATTTTTAGTTGTGAAACTCTGGGAAAGTTCGATTGAATAGTGGTCTTATGTGGCTGTGAGAGGAGTAATAGTGTAGTTTTCACACTATTTATACAAAAACCAGCCGTGAGTCTTAATCATTCAAAAAAGGTAGTTATAAAGTTTATTTCGTCAGTTGATCTAATTATAACACTTATATCATCTAGATACGAGTAAAATTTTAAATATGCCTTTTGAAAGTGCCAACCTTGTAATGACTTTTGTACATAATTTAATATAGGTGCTAAAGAAAGACTAAAAAATAAAGAGGACTCGGGACAACCTTGCAAAAAGCCTTTCCTAATGGGGATTGAGGGAGAGGTTCCATTGTTTATGTACAATTTAATAGAACGATGATTTAAAATCGTGGAATACATTTGGATGAAAGGACAAGGAAAGTCCATCAACTTTAAGAGCTTAAGAAAATACTCATGATTCACGAGATCAAAGGCTGACATGCAATCCAAACTCAATAGTCCTACATTGGGTTCTTGAATTATATGTTGTGTGCTAATAAATGTCTTGATGTTCATCAAAAGGTCAAAAATGGGAATAGTAGAGGATAAACCGCTTTGATATTCATTTAAGAGTGATGGTGCAAGAGGTGTAACTCGATTAGATATGACCTTCAATAAAAGTTTTTGTTCAACATCGACTAAGGTAATCATGCGAAACGCATTTAACTTGTAATTAGTCATGCCAGGAGATTTGGGTATATTTAGTAAGATAGCAAGGCCTTGCATAAACTGGGTAGGAATAGTAGTAGTGCTCCACAGTGAATTATATAGTTGTTGTAAAATGGGGATGAGATACTTTTGGAATTGTATGTACCAGGAAATAGTTAATCCGTCTGCGCCAGAAGCAGCTTTTCTATTGAGAGAATTTAAGGCAACTTGGATTTCATGTTGAGAAAAGGGTTGGTTGAGCATAGTTTGATGCACTGGGAGAATAAAAATGTATGGCGTTAATTCTTGAAGAAGTTGTTGAACGGGTGGTGAGGGAAAATCAGAGTTAAATTTGTGGTGAACTGAATGATAAATTTCGTTTGCAACAGCATTACCTTGATAAAGAATGTCTTGTTCACTTTGAAACTTTGTGACAATTCTATTTGCTTTGTTCTTGCGTGCCTGCATATACGTGTGGAGGTTAGGGGGTTCTTTGATACCTAATTTGTGAAAAGAAGTAGTATGTAAGTATCGATGTGCTTGTTTTAAGTACAGTTTTCTAATGATAGCCTGATATTTATGAATGTAGGGGAGCATATTGTGTGTCGAACTATGGGATTGAAGTGCATTTGTTTAATAACTTACGATAGTAATTTTGTTGCTTACGCCTTAATTGAGCCTGATAAGAGGCAAATTGCTTAGAATGATATATGACTTTATTCTTTAAACGTTGCCACTGAATCCAAATGGAAGGAACCTTAATGTTACTAGTGTCCTGACCTATTGGTGAGTTTTTGAAGATATCTGTGATTAATGCTAAATACTCAGGATTTTGTAGGTGGGAATTGCTAAATTTCCATAAATAAGAGGATTTAAGAAATTTTCCAGCGGGTAACTCAAAATATGCAGTCAAATTACTGTGATCCGACCACGCCAGCGGAAGTAGTTGAATACGCTTAATATAAGAAAGCATGTAATTATTGACTAATACTACATCTATTCGACTAGATCCTAAATAATGATGATAACTATGACCGGGAACTTGAGGGTACATTTTACGCCAAACATCAATGAGTTGATACGTAGTTAAAAAATCTCTGTAAACGGCACTATAGGAAAAGCAAACATTGACATCCCCAGTAATAATTAAAGGGTAATGATGAAACTGTTGTAAGAGTTGAGCTAGGTCAAACAAAAACACCTCGTGGCGTTGTTGTGTATCACTATGAGCATAAACTTCGATGATTAAAATATCCTCTAAAAAGCCGTAAATAATTCTGCCACTTGGATGACACACTATGATTTGAAGTTCAATATCTCCTCGGCAAAACAAACCCACACCTCTGGTGTCATGCGAAAGATGATTATTGGTAAAATTATATATAGTGGAAACATTATTGTAATCACTCGTTTCAGAAGTAATTAATACATCAATGTTTAATTGATTGAGTTGTTGTTCCAAATAAATCCAGTTGTTACTATTGGCAGAAGCTTGGACATTAAATGTACCAATTCCATACGTTTGCGCGTTAGACATGGTTATTAGAAACGAGTTCCAAAAGATATGCCAAAGTAATATATAACTGAAAACAAACCAAAACATATCTACGCCTCTTAAAAGTAAAATTAAATGTACAAAAGAAAATTATAGTTTTTCCTCAAACTTTTGGAGACGTTTGACTTATTAAGGATCTACTTCACACTTGATTGCTATGACAAAACAACTATTAGTAAATCTTATTTAAGATTTCGTTAGTTTACCAAAGACTGTTCGTTTTGTTTTCGAACTTTTACGTTTATGTCCTTTCTTCCTATAAAAAATTATCGAATTAGATTGGGACAAGTCATGAGCTGTCTCCCCATCCGGATCTTTCTCCCGTGAATTCTCATCAGATTCGGAAATAGAAAGCTCAGAACCACCTGTGGCGGCCATGTACTGGTGCTGGTCACTACTATCATGTGTTTCATTAGTATGCAACGTGAGAAAAGTATCACTGGTAACGGTTGTCTGATCAACAACCAGAACAGGTTCACCTACCAAAGTGGTATTTAACTGGTCACTAACTGTGGGTGCTTCGATATCGGAAGCTTGATGCTCTTGTAATGAGTTTGTGACTTCCTTAAAAGTGACATTTTCAAGAATGTTGTGTTGAACTTCTTGCCTACTGGTAAATGCCTTTTGCTGTGGTACTATAGATGTCTGCGAGAAGGAAACGGGATGCGATTCTGACACTGTGGGAAAGTCCAAGGTTTGAAATATAGGTTGGATTTCTTCATTCAAAGGTATATTTACCGGTTTTGGCCCTGTGACTGAAACCTTACTGTTAATTATACAATATTACCACATTTTTCGCAGCGAACTATTTCATTGGTAAATAATTGCACTTTGTAATTTTGAATTATCGTATAGACTGGAAGAGGGGTGGTATTACGACGTATTAGAACTGTTCGACAACCGGTATATGCATCAGAATATTTACACTTGCTCACATGCTTTTGGACTTCAATTTTTAACACTGTTCCATATGTGGAAAAATACTTAGACAGCAAATGATTGGGGAAATCATGTGGTAGCGTGGCGACGTGCACACTGGTTACATCTTCAATCACTTTTTCAATAGGAAGATGAAAGACCTGTGGTTGAAATCTAAAAAGAACTTCCTTACCTGTGAGCTTGAATGTAGATTACATGCTGATAAGTATTGAGTTCAATTTGAATCACGTGGTCCACTGCCAATTTCAAATGTTTGTCCACGTTATCATGAATTTCAACGATATCCGGACGAAATGGTACTGTTCTAATATCAATTTTAATCGTTGAATTACGATAGTATTTCCTGGTATCACACATGTAGTAACTGTTAGATATTATCCAAAACCAAAAACAGTTATCAGAATAATATCTGATAACACCACTATGGACGGAATGAAATATTAACAAGGAACGTTCCTTAGTTATGTCACTCCTCTAGTAGTTAAAGATTGGAGCACTGTCGAAATGAACTGCTCGCTTCCGCAGTCCAAAGCTCTATATCGGTTGAAACTGCCCAAAGTGTTTTGTCGGTGAACGTTCAACTTAATTTACGCTTAAAATTTGATCATTTTCTGATCGAAGAGTAAGCTAAACTCTATTCTATAATCCAACAACAGGAGTAACGTTACTTGCTTGTCACTGAGCGCCCCGGCATTTTGAGTGTTTATATTGCTTTTTTTTTTAATAAGTATTTATTTGTTCTGAAAGATGCATAATTTACAAATGAACATGCGCACTAGATTGTGAACATCTCAGAGCATAACAAAAGCGGTCTGAAAATGATCACGATCTTCCGTGATATTTGAAATTGTGTTGGTACAGTAGCATCACGGCCCTTGAAACAGGAAAAAGTAAGAAATTCTACAACATAACAATCAAAATGAAACTATACAAAGATGTAAAAACAGGTGAAAAAAAACATAATATATGAGGAAGTTACCACCTAACACAGGTGGTACACAAACATCAAACACTACCGTGAGGTCCCGCAGTGAGACCAAGCCCCCTAACACTAATACTAATAAGAATAAGAATACTACAACCACTACTACAAATAATAATAATAATTAATGAAAAAGGAAGGGAAAAAAATCCTTGGTTCTGTTCTCTTCCCTTCTTTTGTCTCGTTTAACAATAAACAATTTACAAAAATATACAAAGTATACAAATTTCGTGATACAATTAACTATAAAAATGGAAAGAAAACAAGCGGAGTAAATCCCAATGACAAACTAAATGTGAGAAAGTGCAGTGTCTATTACACCGACAAGCTCACGTCAACATCAGAATGCCGAACTCCAGGAACGACGGCCCACGGCAAAGCAATACCCGTCCTCACAACAAAATCCGGCAAAATGGAGCCACAGCGGCCGGCATCAGTGTTCTGCCAAATTGAAATTGAGTTCGAATGTACACCTTATAATCCTCTATGGAAGACCATTCGTGTTCACATAAGAGAAAATACAGTGTGACACCGTGTAACCAGTTATAAAATTTGCGGCGGGCTGGAGGGACGTATCAATGAATCGGAGTAAGAATATAGTTGATCGTAGCAAAAAAGGGAGTAATCGCGTGCCACAACATATTAAGCCAACCCTGTAACACCACGAAACACCCATTCAAACTATGTCACCGAGTCAAGACGTGTACCAGGTCTTCCGGGTTCCCACACTTCGGACACGTTGGGGTATCACTTATATTTAATTGCCATAACTTCAACTTCGTCGGGATAATGCGATGAACCAGACGAAACCAGGTATCAAATACCAAAGGATGAGCGGTGACGTCCGCCAAATTTTTCCAGACATGGGACTCGAGAACGTGATGTTTGGTCAAAACCACAAGGGGAAGGGACAGCGCATGTTGGTCTAAGCGTCGAGTATACAATTGTTTGACCGTGACGTCGTCTGGGATAACAGAATTGACGGCATCATACGCGATTTGTAACAAAACGTCAACTTGATCCGGTATGACTCTGACCCAAGGTTGCTTCCAGACCGGAAGAGGAGTACAACTTAAATAATAAATATCTCGAAGCCAGAGATTCAACACTGTCTCCGCGTTCATCGTAAGAAGTTGAATCAAGCGATGTTGTCGAAGTGCTTGCGATTGCCATTCTAAGTCTCGTAATTTGAGGCCACCCTGAAGTCGTGGGAGGACTAAAATATCTCTAGGAATGCGCATGATGTGTGTATGCCAGAGGAAGAAACCACTGTGTTTCCGGATCTGTGCTAAGGTTTTAGCGGGGAATGCAAAAACCTGCATAAAGTATGTGGCCATACTGTACACATAGATATTCAAAAATTGACAACGTGCCGCAAGAGTATGGAAGACCTGTTTATATTGTATCAAACGACCAGTCATCGCTTGGGCAATTCGATTTGCATTATTCGTACAGGTAAGTTTCAAGGAGCGGCCCCAGTGAATGCCCAAAATCTTAATGGTTGAAAAGACCGGTAACAGCGACTGTTCCTGAAAGGGATGCTCGTCATGGATAGGCATGAACTGAGTTTTATTTAAATTGAGAGTGCGACCCATGACCTCCTGGACTCCATGCAGTATGTTAAGTACCTGTTGTAATTCGGAGGTCGTACGTACGAGAAAGGAGCAATCGTCAACGTATGCGAACAGTTTACTAACGCTTCCTTTGAAGGAAATACCCGAGAGAGAATCAGAAAGGGAATGCATCAAGGGGGCGAGAGCGATGGAAAATAAGAGCGGTGATAACGGACAACCCTGAGAAAATCCACGATGAATCCCGTAACTCCGGGACAATCCGTGGTTAATAATCAAGCGCATCGACCTCCGCCCTAAAATCTGGAGAAGCATCATAACAAAATCAGGTGGAAAGCCCGCCTGTAATAACAGCAGTCGGAGATAGGCATGGTGGATACTATCAAACGCAGCCGCAAAATCCGTACTCAATAATGCCACATCCTTAGACTTAGTGATATGCACGTATCGAATCACTTCGCGAATGGAGAGCAAGATGTCGTGAATAGGCCGCATGCTTTTGATGCCATGCTGAGCCGAATGAAGTAACTTGAGACTCACAGCACTTAAGCGCAAAAACAGGCATTTCATAAGTAATTTGTGGTCTGTATTAAAGAGCGAAATGAGTCGAAAGTCACTAATGGAAAATGTTTTATGCCTAGAGGAAGACGGACTTTTTCCTTTGGTGAGTAAAACACCATAGGCCTCAAAACTTTCGCTCGGTAACATAAAACCGTGCCATAGGGAATTGAAAACGTGAACGACGTGTGGCAATAGGTGATCTTGAAATCTCAAATACATCGCGACGGTTAAACCGTCCGGTCCTGGGGCCGAATGTCGATTCATTTGCTGCAATGCCGTCTGTATTTCGATAGAGTAAAGTCCCGTATTAACCAGTCGCGGTCGGTATCCTCCAATCGATCATGAAGGTGTGCCAAGAGAGTCGAAAATTCCGGAGAGCCTTCCGCGGAAGGTATATCCTGCTTCCGAAATTTACCTTGAAACTCCGTAAAAGTGGCAGAAGTTACGTCCAGACCAGTGACCACAGTACCTGACTTCGTTTGAAACCGATGAATAAGCATCTTTTGGTGTTCCACCTTCCCCATATTGAGTAAGTGCACCGAAGGGGGTTCCAAGATACCCATCCGGGCCAATCGAGCCGCCAGGGGTGCCCGTGTTCTACGATGCAATCGCTTCTGACGTATGATCGCCTGGAACCGACGGATATGATCCGCCCCGGCATTGTGGGCCGCTAATGCTTCGTATAATAACCTATAATAATAAGCCTCGGTTTGGCGGTCCCAAAGTGCCCGCCGCTTGGTGAAATCTTTCGCTGCATAAGTCAGGCACGCCTTCACCCGGAGCCATCTCCGCCCTGGAGCAGCATTCTGAAAGGCATAAGTTTGGGCTAAGATGTGGAGACCCTCAACCTGATGGACAAAATGCTCGTTCTCGAGGAGCTCATTAGAAAAGGACCAGCGATATGACTGCCTTAAGAATTTAGTTGCAGGAAAAGTGGCTTTAATGTACACCATAGCATGGTCTGAAAACGCATGATGGTGATGACTGATAGGTTGACATTGAGAAACCAGGTTGCGAGTCGTTAGGATGACATCAATACGGCTAGCGCCCCCACCGGGGTACAAATATGTGGGGCTAAAGCGATGAGGAAGAAAATGTGGCCATAAGTCCACAAGATCCCATAATTGTATAAAGTGCCGATATGGTAAGCTAAGCCCCTGGGGGGACGTGGTGTCGGCCGGGGAAGCAGTCATATTGATGTCACCTAAGAGGTTACATTTAGAAAATTGAGAATCATGTAACACGAACGATATATCGTTCGTAAATAGGTCATCCCGTTCTTTACTATGGGCGGTACCACTGTAAGCGTAAATACCCACTATGAAGACGTCAAGCAATGTTGCCGTGATAATGCGGCCACTAGAATGCAAGCGTACATTTTGGATGGGGAGATCCATGCGCCATGCTAACCCAACTCCATGCGTGGCCTGTGGGACAAAATTATTCACATAGTTATAATTGCGCCAGGGTAAGTCATGCACCGATGTTTCGGTAAGAACCACTATATCTACCCCATGCCACATGAAAAGGATTTCAATCTCCCGGATACATTCTGGGGAATAAGCAGCCACTAAATTGAAAGTAGCTATGCCATAACTCTGAACTTGTGGGTCCGGAAGCACGTCCATGGGGTTATCAACTATGGAGCTCCAAACATTGGGGTCTCTTGAAAGCGTGGCGGAGCTGAGAGTGCCCACGCACCCCAGTATCGGCACCAATCCATACCACAGCACTATCCAAACCAAGGCCATGATGAACAAAAGGTGAACAAACCCTACCCACCAATACGTCTACAGCCACCTCGTCAAGAAGGATGGTCGGAACAGACTTGGTTGTCTTAATCGCCTTGCTCTGCGGGGAACGTTTGAAAGTCCGGTATTTTGGCGATTTTTTCCGTGTTTTCTTCTGTTCACTAGATTGACGGGAACCTGGAGAACTCGCTGGAGCCTCAGCAGGCGGCCCAGATGAAAGACGGGGCGAAACTCCCCCAGTGAGTTCCACGGAAGCGCCTAAATCCCCTTCTCCTGTCACTACCATAAACTTTATGGGCTCAAGAGAACTGGGAGCAGATGACTGGTCACTGATATTAGTAACGGAGGTGCCGGTAGGAGTCTCCAAAGGGTGAAACACACTAACACTCGTGGCTGCCTCCAGCGGCAGGATAGCCGGACCTTCGCTGGACGAGTCGTTTGGAGTTTGGGATGTCGCAGCACCACTTACAGATTGTTCAGAGCGCAAGGCTTCTGCGGCCACCTCGTCCACGACGGAGTGGGAACCACCTTCACCACTTACCTGGGAAGCAAACAACTGATCTGCCGTTGTCCCCACCTGTTCCGCCTGTTGGCCTTTAATTGATGTAGAAGTAGAGTTGACCCCACCACTCGCCGGTCCAAATTGGGCCACTGGCAAAGATCTTCCACGTGGTGTTAACTTAGGAAAAGTAGAGTAATCAAGTTTGGGTACATCCGCAGTAGCTAAATTGATCGGACGATGTATCTGTGGACCATCACCACGTGGACGGAGTACGTCCAAACACTCAGTCCCAATATGTTCTTTGCGACCACACTTGTCACAAATTCCTGGGTGAAAAACTGAACCGGATATTTACCAATTACAGCATAGATGGGCAGACGAATCTGATTACGCCGCAGATGCACGATTCTGCGTCCTGTGTAAATACGGAAAGAATAAATGTCAGGATATTTCGGGCGATCGATGCTCACCACATCACCATACTGACGCATGTAGTCAGTCACTAACTCATCAGGGAAATATTCAGGTAGGGTGGCAATAGTAATTTGAGAAATGTCTTCATACACTTTAGTAATGGGAAGCGTATAACATCTTTGGTTAAATTCGAATTCCACTGGACCTTGAGTACGATTTAGTATGCGGTTAACTGTATTTTCAGAGTCACATTGGAGAAAGACTGCCTTGTAGTAGGCTTGAGGCTCGATTTGCGTCACCTCACCTTCCTGTAATTGAAGTACGTTAGCGATATTGCGATGAATGTCCAAAATTGAAGGTCTGCCAATCACTGCATGAAGATCGATTTTCACGGTGTTAATACGATAGAACTGATCCATTTAGATTAGATGTAAATTCTATAAACTAGGTAACAAGGCAAAGGCCCCGTTAAACCCGATCGACTCGCGAGGAAATAACCAACACTCGTCAACTGCTCGGTGCTACCACTATTCCTCACAACGATCTGTTCACGGTGAAGACTCAACGTGAACTCCACTTTTACACTGCTAACAGTAAGTAAACAGTTCACTGGTGAACCGAAGACGACAAAGATTGCATTGGCGGTAAGAGGAATTAAGCTAGGTATAAATCTTTACACTGTTGCAAATGTATCTCTCTTTTTTCCCGAGACATTCCTCGTAGTAAAATCAACAAAATGTAATGAGTAACCTCCTTCACAGTAAAATCCTAGCTATAAATATCACTCGGAAAGCCATAAGCACTAACTGCCTTCGTAGCTAAGTGGCGAGAGCATCTGACCAGTGTGCTAGTGGACCCTGTATAACCAAACCACCTCAGCTTGTTTTAAATTTAAATTTTAAAGGAACTACCTTTTCTATTTCCAAAAAATGCTCTGCTTCATTGAAATACGTTGGAAAAGTCATATATTAAATAAATCACAGCCATATCAATCCACTACTGGATGAGGCCTCTCCCCGGATGGAGGAGATTGGTCTACTGCTCCCACGCTGATCAGACGGGTTGGGAGAGGAGAGCCTAAGTTCTCACTGTGATCGCCACTATCTTTTATTTATAGCAGCTCGCCAACTGTATCACGATGCTGGGTGGACACCGTTCCAGACTCTCACGCCTTGGGAAAAATCCTTGACAGCGCCGGGAATCGAACCCGGGACCCCTCAATCCGTTGTCAGACACGCTAACGACTAGACCAACGGGGGCGGTCCATATATATATATAAGCATTTTGCAATTTTACATGTAAAACGTTCAACCGAAAACTGGCTGAATGTAGGTTAATCCAAAAAGTGGATGCAGCTCAGCTGCCTCCATTTGTTAGCGGAACGTTGTGTCTCCTATTTTTACAGTGTAGGGCACATTCTTGAATGAAGATGAATCGAACACCTCATTTGTTAAAATCGTTTTCATATAGCATAGGACATAGTATGGATCAAGGAAAATCCAACGACACCTCATTTGTTAAAATTAGTTAGACTTACGAGGTAACAAACTTACATACATACATAGCCTGTGAAAATCCGCCATGTTGGAGTTATTAATAGAGCTATAGTGGTAGACTTTGTTCCATAGTTTTCAGAACTCATTTTTATCTATAAACCGCTGTCAGAAATTCTGTTGTAGTTTGTTCTAGGTTCATTGCTATTTTTACCGGAATGTGAAAATCCGCCATGTTGGAGTTCTGAATAGAGCTGTAGTGGTGGACTTTGTTCCATGGTTTTCAGAACTCATGTTTCATCTATAAACCGCTGTCAGAAATTCTATTGTAGTTTGTTCTAGGTTCATTCCTATTTTTACCGGATTGTGAAAATCCGCCATATTGGATTTATGAATAAAGTTACAGAAGTAGACTATGTTCCATCGCTTTCAGCACATATTTGTCACGTAGAAACCATTGTCAAATTCTGTGGCAGTTTGTTGTAGGTTCACCTAAAAATTAAGCTAACTTGACTGGACTAACAGTTAAATAAGCTCTTCCCACAGACATAGAAAGGTGGCAAAATTTTGTAACTTACATTTTTTTTATGATAAACATTGTTCATGTAGTCCAGTCGGGAATACTTCTTGCTGGGTTCTTCATCGACGAGCAAGAAAGTACAATCTTAGACAGTAGTCTTTCGCGAGGTAACCTAACTCGAAATTCAGGCATTTTTGCTCTGTCACATGGTATTATTATTAATGTTGGTATTATTATCTGTTGCAAGGTTATTTCTTTGTTTACAATCCTTCATAACATTGGTGCAGTTACGAGAGTATAATAGAATTACTTTAATTTATACAAGTTAAAATTTTCGAGATGAAACTGTTGTTTCCATTCAAGAAGGTTTTTTTTTTGTAGAACTTAAGAAACCATTATCTCATATTTTTGATGAGAAAAAATTTGTTACAAAATTGTAACTGATATCTTTTAGAGCAACTTAACTTTTGTATTACCTAAAATGTCTAATTCAGACATTAGCTAAACAATTTTGTTAATCACTATCTAGTATTTTCGTATTATGTATTTTGTTTCTGCATTGCATCGGTAAAAGAATTTTGTATTGCAATATTTTCTCCAACTTACATTTTCAAGCCGAAATATTATTGTATTCAAGAAAGATTTTGTATAAGTTAAAATGTTCCTTTGACAAAACAGTTACCAGTTTTGATAATCACGATTGAGTATTGGTAACTTGGAAGTTCAGAAAACTTTTGTTACAAAATTATTAATGAATGATTTGATTTTTATTTGTGCAAGTTACAAATTTTACGTTGAATTATAAACAAAACATTTTGAAAAAGCAAAGTTTTTATTATAAAGTTTTGAATGAAATTTTACTTTGTCCACCTTACAAAGTAGAAATTGGATAATTAAATTATAAACAAAGTTCTTTTATTGAAAGTTGTGAATGTCATTTAGTTTTTGCCAAGTTACACATCCCAGTTTTATTCTTTTGTATCTTTAATACTCAGAAAACAGTTGTTACAAAGTTATGAATTACAATTTCGTTTTCTCCAAGTTAAAAATCAGAATTTGATTTTGTTCGGAAAGTTTTGTTAGAAACTATAATCTGAATCAAAAGTGTTTTCGTTAAACTTGCAATCATTGTTACAAAGTAAGAATGTATTTTTAATTCGAAACTAAGGAAACACAAACAGTTCTATTTTAAAACTAAAATCATTGTTAGAAGGTAAGCATGTATCTTTAATTCGAAACTAAGAAACCATAAACAGTTATTTTGTAAAACTAAAATCATTGTTACTCAACTCTGAATCACATTTTATTTTGTGCAACTTTTGAAACTGTAATCGTGAAAACGTACAATAAAAGTTTCTTGATATCATAAAATCTCTGTTTTATTTCTATACCTGAATGAGCAATACGTTTCAGCGTATATTGAAAATCACAAAGAGTAACAATCTTTGTTGCTACAAGGCCATCGATGCAATGCATCGTTCAAACATAAGATTAAACGTATGCGGTCTTTAAATTCAGGGTCTGTTACCGTCTTTTTATAGGTTCTGAGAAATTTAAGCAGCACTTGAATAGAATCGGTGTGGGTTTCCGTAAATGTCTGATATATTCTCACAAACATATGGAGTTGTTAATACATGTATGTCCACAATACGTAGTAGAATCATTTCCTTAGATATCTTTACACACTCGTGGCCAAATTCTAATGGGATATCCCTAAAGCAATGTTCACAAATTATACTTAAGCATGGTATCCGTTCCTCAATACTTGTTAACACAGTCCACGGCTACGTGAGAAAAAGTACAATCTCATATGGCCATTGTCCCTTGTTGGGAGAGTACACTTTCCCAAAGTTTTTTCTTGATTTGGAAAACGAAAAGAAGTTACAAACTATTTTTGTAACAAACAATATTCATGCACAAAAAGTTTTCTTCATTCGTAAAATGAAAAATACATTAAAAGCAAACGTAAACTTTGATAAGTTACAAAAGTAATTGAAGTTGTAACTTCTAAACCAAACGTAAGGTAAAGAAAACACGCTGATTTCTTAAATTCCACAACACACAATGATAAATTGAAATGGATTGCTTTGGAATCTGTAAATAACAGAAAATATTTTGAGTTATATGATCCAAACTTTTGTAACATGAATATATTTTTCATAACTAACAATTACGTTTTATTGTAAAATGCAATAAAATTTTTGATCAGATAGAAATACTTTCTAGAAAAGAACATTTTAAAATGCATTACTACTAAGTTGTAGAAACAAATTTTATCTGTTACAAATACTTTTTTGAAATGCATTACTACTTTTTCTGTAAGTTGTATAGAATTTGTTTGTCAGTAAAAGATCCTTTTTAAAATGCATTCCTACTTTTCTAAGTTGTGTAGAAAATTTTTCTTAGTTATAAATACTTTTGAAATGCATTCCTACTTTTCCTCTAAGTTGTGTAGAAAACTTTTCTTAGTTACAAATACTTTTGAAATTATGTAGACATTTTTTTGTTAGTTACGAATACTATTTAGAAAATATTTTTCTCTGTACGTTGCAAACTACATATTGATTAGTAACATATACGTTTCAGAAGCGTTCTTATACTTTCTCTAAGTCGTTTAAAAAAATTGATAGTAATAAATACTTTTCAGAAACGAAAAATTTACTTTTGCATACTTTTTACTAACTCCAAATTTTGAAATAAAAAAGTAAACTTACAGTCTTACTAAATTCCATCAGCGAGCGAGCGAAACCGTCTGACGTCGATTTGCACGATCTGTAACAAACAAATAGTAAACTATTTTGCGTCCAACATCAATATTATATTTATTTAACAAAAGTGAAAGCAATTTTTACTAAGCACATAGTAAAAACCAAAGTGCTAAAAGCGTTTCACTTCTCTGTGTGATTATCCCATTTCAGTATAGACCAACAAGGGTTAAAAATTGTTCTCAATTTTATGCGAAAAGTTGAATGTATATCACATTGTATTCAATTTTTACATACAGAAAATTAGGAACTTTTAGGAATCACCTTTCAACACACATGTATTCATACATAAACACTTACATGGCTTTCCTAAATTGAGAAGGATAGAGAATCAACAATTGAACAAGACGACAAATACTTAATATCACACAATATCAACTCTGCCTCTACACTAGTCAGCGTTCAGACTGAATGAAGTCCCAGAGTACTCACACAATCTATAAAGAACTCACGCATGCGCGGTTCAAGGTGTAGTTCCCATCCTCCATGTTCGACAACTAGGGCAGGCCATGCTTTCGAGGAATGAGTACATCGTTCTCAGAAGCTCCACTAGATAGGATTTGTTAGTGTTTCAAAGGATATACTATTTCACTAGGTAAGTCTTGTCTACTAATTTCATGTTTTACGGGTGGGGAAGGGGCCTAACATGACATGTATATTTCCTTCGATATCATTTACTCTGATGTTTCCAACGCTATCCATATTTCATGGATAGGATTATCTTTGAAAATCAATGTTTTAAGAGGTAGGAGTGAATGGGAGAAGGTCAAACATGGTTCTTCTGCGATTCTTTTGTTAAGGTTTCGTATTTCCTTCAAAATAATATGTCTGGAGTCCGTAGGATTTCTCTTTCGAAAGTTGATCTTTTAGAGGTCTAGGGAAGTAGCGAATATGACGTCACACCGCGGGGCTCACTGAGGCGTTGAAACCATAGAAAGCAATAGGGAACAAGCAGATACTGTCGTTTCTTTTTTCCTCCCGAGAACTAAGGAAAAAGTGATTTTGATTTAAGACACAACATATTATCCTCTCTGTAAGTGCATAATGTAATTTAAAACGCTTTATTAAAATACTTTAGCATTGGGAGATACTTCAATTGGCGTTAGTTTTCTTTAAATGAGAATGAATGTACTACTGATAACAAAAAACAACAAAATAGATCTCATCATCTATAGTTTGAGAACTTAGTTTCATACTCATATATATATATTAATTCACAGCCACATTCAATCCACTACTGGATGAGCCTCTCCCTGTCCCGGGAGGAGGAGTTGGTCTACTGCTCCCACGCTTATCAAACATGTTGGGAGAGGAGAGCCGAATCTCTCAACTGTGATCGCTACTGTCTTTTATTCACAGCAGCTCCCCAATTATCCTCACGATGCTGGGTCAACGCCAAATTTTAAACCCCCACCGGAAATTGAACCCGGGTCCGCTCGAATTGAAGTCTAGCGCGCTACCGACTACGCTACGCAGGAGGCTATATATACAGTTTGCGGCAGTGAATCGGGCCATTTTAAAAGCGTAATTAAGAAGAAA
>JAGDQP010001657.1:0-12625 GCA_022664845.1 Lepisma saccharinum
TGTGTGTGTGTCTATGTGTGAAAGAGAGAGCCTTTTTTTATTGACTTTATAGAGAAACTGTTTCAACTTCATCAAAAAAAAAAGAGTACGTTGAAAAGAAATAAAAGTTACGTAGTACAGTAATAGCATTCGTGTTTTTACTTTAGATGTTTTTAAAAAGTTTGTTTGGTAGGTACAAATCGGCGTTTTGTGATTACAGAGATTGAAGTGAATATGGTTCAGGAAACGTAACGGGATAATCTAAGTAGGTGGTTATGGAATGCATGCAGTGAACAGCGTAAAAACATACATCAAATATATACAAATAGAATAGAAGAGGTTTTACAATCTGAAATCCAGGGGAAGGGGGCAAGTGCCCCCTTTCCCCTCCCTGCCGACGCCCTTGTCTGAGGTGTTGAATTCAGAAAGAGAAACACTGCTTTTTACATTAAATATTTTGATGAACGAAAATCTTGCAAGAGTTTAGAATTATATAAAAACAGATCATGAAATTGTTTACAACTAAGATTCTCAAAATGAGACTTGTTGTCTCGTCTCTGCTACAAAACTATAGAGAATTTACGATTGAAGAGTTTCTGTCAACAGCAGCAGTTGTGCTTGGCACAGCCAATACAAAACACACAACCATATCAATGTTTTTTACACTGAATCTCTACATTATTTAAGTTATTGGAATACATCATATCGCCTTAGTTAATGTTTCTACTTGCTCCCTGGTGCTAGCTAATAAATTTTCAACGGCAACATACAGCATAGCGCCCTGAGTGTGTTTATGTTATGTACTTCCAATTGTTGGAAGTTATTTGAGTCAAAACAATACAAAATATTAAGTAAAGTGATTAAACTCGTCGATTTATTTCTAGTAGGAAAAGACGGGACGTTTGGCGTCCCGTTAGCAATTTGTCGGGACGACGACGGGGCATGCAATGAGAAAAAAGAGTCCCGTTAAACGACGGAACGTTTGGTCACCCTACTGTAAGTGAGTCGTAACGCTCACAGCCTTGTAATCAAAAGGGTCCCGGGTTTGATTTCCAGTAGGGACACAAGTGGTTCGGAGCGCACGTTAAACTGTAGGTCCCGTCCTAAGGCCACCATCTTCATTCGATATAAGGCAATGGCAAACCACCATCGGTTCACTTTGACCAGAGATCTTCGGGTTGTGGAACTGGCTTCGGGCAGAGCAATCGTTATGCTTCGCCTCTGATGAAACATGAATGTAAGTTTATCTACAAATAATGATCAGGAGGGAGTTATGTGTCACTGGGACCTCTTGGTCCTTTCTCTGGTCCTGACTTAGTTATTTTCTTACAGGGAGGGTGACATTTTTCATTAAACCGTTTCCTCCTACTACCTCTTTAAGTGACAATAAGAGATAAGACAGCGCCATGCCTCAGTGGTAGAGCGTTGGCTTAGCATTCGGGAGGTTGTATGGGATGGTATCTTCAACTTAGACCCTGGCCGACACCTTCCCGCATCCTTTCCTCTCCCCTATCCCGGCCTGAGCCTTAGATGCCTAAAGGCCATAAATAAAATTCAAATTCAAAATAAGAGATAGGGGTTAGTTTAAATATTACGTAAGCATTTAACGGGAGTGCCTATTTTATCTTATAATGGGTGAGAGGAGTCTGAACAATACTTACATAGGTAGTGCATATTTAAAAATTTAAGCATGTTTTTGAACTATGAACTAACGATAAGAAACTTGACAAGTTTCACGTCAGCACAAGGGGAGGGAATCGGGAATTTTCTTTTTCTTTGCTTACAAGATGAGGCAATTGCTTAAAATGACAAAATGTACTTACGTAATACTTGAACGACCCTATGCTAACTTATACAAACTGTCCGAATGAAGCCTTCCATAGGAAACAAAACACAAACATTGTGACGTAACCTTCCCGCCATTGCAGAATAATCCGTGCCAAGAAAAAGAAAAGAAGGAATCGATATAAATAACATGGACGTAGTGACAAAAACTTACCATTCTGCTGTTGTTCGTTTGGCTTCGATTCCTGCATCGAGCTGACAACAGACACACTGGCTCTCCTTTTTGTGTGACCTTGCTTGCAAACTTCCCAAGTTCAAGCTAGGTCACTATAACTTCACTCACTATATCGATAACACTGGTCAATCAATAGCTTTACTTGGTATACACCAACGCGACTCAACGAACAGGTTTAGCAAAGTAGCAAACTGATCAAAGGGTGTCTAATCATGTGTCACCCTTGCTCGATTCGCGTGCCCAAGTGAGCTTCATGCCACCTGGAATTGGATTTTTAAACTAGCCGCACAGATAAACACGTGCTTCAATTGTCACTCTCGGCAATTTCGCATGATGACACATCAAAGTGCAGTCGAGACAATAAATGGAGGAATGTTCTAAACACAGAGAACAGACCGGTACGAAACTTTTTTTTTCTCGCTTTTTGTAATCTCAAGGACATACATTCAGACGCGTGATGCTGCGGGTGGTATTCCCCTGTTTCTTTTCTGTAACACGCCAGACGAAGCAGGCAAGAAAAAAACTGAACTTGCAGCTGCACACGTCATAATGAGTAGGCTGGCTGTCATTTGATATTGACGTTATCAAAGAACAGAAAATCTGAAAACATCCTGTCCTTAGCTAACAAGTAGCTTCTCGTTACAAGAGACCTCATCAACAACCATCTTAACGTACATTATCTAATGATCTAAACAACATTGTCAAGAGTTTGTTTGTATTTTATTTTGATAAATCAGATATACATAAAAATAGTTATCTATATGATAAAAAGATTGTTGTAGCTTTACAAGTATTCAATTCTTACTTTTTAAAAATATTTTTCTCAGTTGCATGGGCATCTTTAGCCAGTCTCATTAAAGAATGACATTCATTGACGATAGCATACAACCTTGACCTTTTAATGGTATAGCTGAGAAGGCATTAACACTACTGAAGACGCGCTGATGAGTGATAAGTTGAAAATAGACCCAAAGAACCATCAACAAGTTGAACCGAATGAGATTTGTTCGTCTGAATTGCTGTTAACGTTCCAAACTAGGGGTCATTAAATGACGGACTGATGTTCTGTTTCAGTTTATTTATGGTTTTTAGGTATCTACAGCTAAGGCCGGGATAGTGTAAGGGAAATATAGGCCTACCTACAGGAGATAACCAAGGCCTAAGTTGAAGGTACCATCCCAGAATTTGCATGTGACTTAGGAAACACCACAGTCAGGATAATCGGCCGTTTGTATAGAACCCAGGACCTTCTGAATACAAAGTCAACGTCCAGGAGAAAATATAATTGAAGACGCGTGTTCTAAACGATCTTTTCACCCTCTGAGGCAGTAGTTCTCAAACTCCATGATGCTGTTAGCCTACCACGGACCACCAACCTCGGCACCTTTTCTATTCAAGTACCAAAGAGTATGGATAATGACTTAGCAGCTCATTTAAATGCATTATCATTATAAAAACTTGATTGAGTTGTTTCATCATAGACCAGATAAAATTAAAATAAAAAAAAATGTAATATTTTTACATTTTATTTTAGAACTCAAAAGAACATGGCAAATCACTGAACATGACATTAAATGATAAAAGAACGATTCGCATTATCAAGATTTGGAACCAGTCATGTTATATCATTAAAGATAGCCTATTTGATGGCACGAAAGTCCTGTGCAAAACAATCAACACCAAACCACATGCTGACTGAGGTAATCGTGTGGGCAGCATTTCCAAGGTTGCGGGTTCAAATCCCGCCTGAGGCATATAGGTTTGTGGATTTTAACATGCATTGCACTCATAAAATCGCGAGGGGCCGCCGAAGTGTAAAGTTATTAAAATGGCCCATACAAAATAAAGTTTACCGAAGTGTGTGTGTGTGTGTGTGTGTGTGTGTTTTTTTACTAAACATTTTTTTTTTTAATTAAAAATTGTATTACCATTTTTCAAGAGAGGAAACGATCGAATATTTCTTTTAGTATTCTTTTCAGTGGGAAGAATGGTTTTGCTTCCAGTCTTTGACCAGTTTCGTTGCATCAGGGTGAATGGAAGAGTCTTAAATTAGATTCAACCAAGGCAGAAATCTTATTTCGCAGTTGCGCGTCATGAGGTACTTAGTGGTACTGTTGGCGAGTTCAGGGTACTCTGATTTCATATGGATCCAGAAGTTCGTGAGAAATTTTTCACTACACGTGATTTTTCAGTGCTTCGTCAGATGCCAATTCAACAAGTTGATCACACATACGAGGAGAAAGCCCAAAGGACTTAATTGCAGAAGAGTCCTAATCTGCTGAAGGGGTTCCTAATCCAATTCCTTACTTTCATCAGTTTCTGGAAAATGTTTTTCTGTATTATATCGCTCTTGAAATAATCGCGGTTTTTGGGGGATGAAAATAATATAGCCGCCAATAAAAAAAACATTCCGTTTTTAGTGAAATACGTTTCAAACATTCAAAATTATCCGTGAATCTATACGAGTCATTTGAAAAAGAAAAATATGTTCTCAAATACTGCTCTTTTATATTTATCTACAGTGATTCCGCCATCCCCCCCTTCCTGTGGGGCTGTCACCCCCAATCCTTGAGAGCACCCCAACTTTAAAAATTGCACTTATTGAAAAAAAAAGCACTGTTATCTTTCAATCAACAACTTTATTAATTCATCGATTAACAGAAGACTTAGCGACTGTTCCAGTCTTTAGAACATAAGTTCTTGAAATATCACTTTATTATTAGAATGAATAAAAGAAAGAAATTTGAAACGTAACATTACCTGCCTTTGAAGTTTGTGTTTTTGGGACAGAAGTGTGAAGATTTGCTGCTACTGATATTAATCAAGTAAGATAAAAAAAAAGTCTTGATTTTTGCATTACAGCGTCTTATCTTAGTTTTATTACTTGCGGCTTACAAACCAAGGATGTTTTAATAGAGGATATACTTTTAGCTATCTCATGCCCAGCGAGAGTATGAAGCCAAAAAACAACTGAGCATCGACCAAGGCGGCGTACCTGATTGGCTAGCAGACAAGTACAGAGCTTGCCGCTATCTTTGTTAGCCGAGAACAATGTTTTTAATTGGAGTAAGTGGGCTAACTGGTCGGGACTAAGCTGTGACGTCTGGCTTCGTATTCTTAACGAAATAACATATCCTCTATTAGAACATCCTTGTTACAAATACAGATTTTCGACAGAAAATTTAGAAAATTTCACAGAGCACCGAGAACCTTTCCATGGACCACCAGCGATCCGCGGAACGCTGTTTGAGAACCACTGCTCTAACATCAGTATTTAAACAGTTTTTGTTGAAGTGGGTTCTTAACTACAGCATTCAATGGACCCCAGTCCAGGCTTACGCGCACAGGAAAGTTATATTAACTATTATCTTCCATCAGATGAAGATCCAGACAGACCCGTATCCAGGGGCACCTCCGCCCCCCACAAATCTAATTGACGTAAGGAAATATTAGGTTAAATTGTTGTGTTTCTAGGTTTTGTAGAACTATGGTTGTTGGAAGACTATGTCTGAGAATGTATCTTGAGAATAGACCAGAGACACATCCTTTTGCCCGAAAGGTGTTGATAGCTTACTGTATCGCTTTTATAACAAAGTATCATCGCGCGTATAAGCATCGTCGGAATATTTTAATTAATACAATAAAGTGTATATCTAGTCAGACAATGTTTGAGAGCATTAAACATGATGTAAGGGGGAAATGCTGGCGTAAAATGATATTAAAATTCTAGTTCTAGTCACAAGCATACCTAGTCCTAAATGATGTACCCATACAAACGGGAGTAAATACAGTTTAGTGTATACACGGTCAAATTATCCTAACGTAATTTAGCACAACCTTCACTGACCTCAGCTACACTGACATACCCAAAGTTAAGAAAGAAATTTAAGAAGAAAATAGTGAAATTGAGTTTTAAGAAAACAAAAGGGTAATGCTTAACTTAATCTGTAATAGAGTCGAAAAATCATGAAATTGAGTTAAAAAATGGTGGTGCTTACCTTCATCTGTAATGGAGTCCCAAATTTTCGTAAGGAGCCACTTTGAAATTCTATTTATGAAAAGTTCGGACAGTATAAGAACATACACACCATATGTATGAAATCTTGCTACAATAGCTCGTGTATATTTCAGACTAACGAATACGAATACATAGATTATCCATGGAGTCAGAACACGAGTGAAAAGATGAGACAAATGTCATTACACCACAAAGTATCGCGGCGCCAAATAAAATGATTGTATCCTTCGTGATAGGCAGCCAAAACTACAAAAGTACCAGTTGGGTTGCATAAGCGGAAGGTCAAATTAAGGTTCCAGATAAAGCTTTCAAGGGATAAGAGCGTAAATTACATGGAAATCAAGTAGGGCCTATGCTTACGCCCTTCTTTCTTGAACACGACGGAATATTCTATGGTTTTTTCATTCGTAACGTGAGGTAGAAACGTAAAATTATTAGTTTGATGGTCCAACAGTGTGGATTTGCATAGTGAGTGGACAGGAAGACAAACATACATAATTTGAGTTCTATTTATAAGTTCAGAAGGCAGTCATATCCAGTATTCACCTATAAAAATTTGCATTTCATATTACGTACTTCGAGCAAATTCTGTTTTAATTAACTCATTAGCTTCTTAGTTTTGGCAGCACGATAGAACACAGCTGCCAGTTGACGTAATGCCAAGCGCTCACTGATAGTAATTTCTTTGGTGCTGTAGGTCGATAGAATTTTCAAGGTCGAATCAACTTGAAGAATGTTACAAGTTCACAAGTGCATAAACAACTTTCGAGTGTCTGAAGTATCTTCATTATTTTTTTTTTCTCTTCAACGAAACATGTTGCGGAGACAAATCATTGCTGATGGAGCCTGGCGTAGTTTGCTTCTATGTTAGCATATCCACAAATATTACTAAGAATTAACAGGTTTGCGAGCACCCCGCTGGATCCGCGGAACATCTTAATATACCAGACGTTATCAAATTTAACTCGTTCGTACATATTTATACGTTTCTTTATTAGCCTATATAAAAATAAATACTTTAGATATAGAAAGATCAAAGTGTGGTGTTGATGATGATGGGTATTCTGCCTGAAGACAGGTCCTGACAGGTCACTGGGCAAGGTGAACCGATGCTGATTTGCCATTGCCTTCTATCGGATAAATGTGATACCTTAAGGACGAGATGTTCTACTGTTTATTGTGGACTCGAAACCACTTGTGTCCCCACCGGAATCGAACCCGAGTCCCCTTGGTCACATACGTAAATAGTGATTACTGCAGTAAGTTTTCTTAGGGTCCGTTCTACAATCGACCGCTAACCTTCTAGTCAGCGCTAAGTTGAGGCCAACTCTTATTTTGCGTACTCTCATTGGCCAACATCAGACTTGGCCTCAACGAAGCGCTGACTAGAATTGTAGCGGTCGATTGTAGAACTTACCCTTAATAGTTTCTACACAAAGCTTAGCAGACGTCCTCATTTTGGGAGGACATATTCTGTTTTTCATAATGTCATCCTGTCCTCCCATTTTTATAATTATATTGAAAAATGCACTGCTGTTTATAGTGACAGTGTTAAAATAATTTAAAATTACAATCCTGGATCCAGCTCAAATATTAGTAGAATTTTCTCCGTAATTCGTGCTCAGTGGATTCACAAAAGAAATAAGCTGTGTGTCCAAATTTCCATAAACCCAAGATTTCTAACACAGATTTCTTCTCCAGAAAACGAGGAATCTACGTGAGAAAAATGTCTTCAAACCGCAAGAATGGCATAGTAATAACCTCTAGTAATGTCTAATGGTTCCGGCTGGCCTGTTATTTATTTATTCTTGTATCTGAATAGATCGTAAAAGTGATTATAGAAACAGCGATAAACCGCAAGACAATCTATTATGCTAATAGTTTAGTTGAATTATACATATACGTCCCTTTATAGCAAAGCTATAAATAAAAGGAACCTTATAATCCCGCTCCGTCTGTCTGCCCGTATCCAAAATATTAATCTCAGGAACTACAAAATCTTCTAGACTAGCTTTGAGCCGCCGGACCATTCTTGATTGGTGCAATGGATCAGTGTTGCCAAACCAATTTTTAAAAATTAAACTTTGTAAATTGTTTCCATTCCATTAAACCTATCTACATCAAAATTGGCATAGACATTTTTCGACACAACAGAAAAAAAGCTGTGAGTGTTTCCATTCCTAAGCACTCCAGTTGTGAGTGTTGCAAATCTATTTTATAAAATTTAATGTTTGTGTCTGGGAAGCTATGAAAAGACCTGAACATTCGCGATAGTTAGTACAATCGCAACAATAACTTCTTTAAATCTTATTTAAATAGTTGGTGCTTTGCATTTGAATATTTAATACCTTGCATTTTTGGTACTTTGCAAATTAAAAGAGTTGTTAATTTCTGGTGTCTGGCAGCTGTCCATTTTGTTTTGTCATGAAGTTTCAAGCTTATTGAAATTTCCTTTGCTAGATGGACGTCATCGCTCAAACCTGACACAGATTTTAAAACTACAAGTCCAAATTAAAAAAAAAAAAAAGGGCAGCCAGAAGTCACCAGCAATTGCAACGTAGGACTAAATAAAAATAATATTCGATGGATGAAAGTCATGAGAGGGAAAAAGAATGCAAGAAAATAAAGAGTAAGGCCGATCTTCCTTTGATTTCGTTCTATGTATGAGTCATTGCAAGCCTGGAGCTATTATACTCCCATGAATAAGAAAGGATGTTGTTGCACGTGCGGTAGTGGTGGACCTTTCACTCATTTTACAAATTATAACGGCGCAGAGAATGTGAGGTGCAAACCAGGAAGAAATGCAAGATTTTTGCGTTGGAAAAAGGGAATAAAACCGATTCTCACATTAGTGAGAAAACGCTCTGAGCCAGTGGCGTAACATCAGGGCCTGCAAGGCCTGCAAAGCAGGAGGACCCGAGGGAGTGCCTGCTTGTATCTTCATCGAAATATCCTTTACGTAGCTCTAAATGGACTTCTCAGCGGCCATGTAATAACTAAATGTTCCTTCCGCTACCTGACTTCATACAATCATTAGATTTGTAATGCTATCGAGCACTCACTTGCAGGGGCAGTTTAATGCATGGGTACCGTGGGCAATCGCCAGGGCCCCCCAACTCGACACAAGCTTAGAAGGGCGATGGGGGAGGCATGCTAATTCTAAATTCAAGTTTTTTCATATTTCCTTCAATTTGAAAAAGAATTTACGCCAGTCTCTTATAAGCAATGACCATTGTGAAAACTGTTAGCTAAAACGTGATTCGAATTTCAGAATCAGCTTCCTACAAGTAGACCACAGAAAGATCGTGTGACGTAAACTGTGCACTTGTTGCGACGTATTGTTTCGTTTATATTTCTCATGTGAATGTCATCTATAGGTAAGCTCTGCTGGGTGGTTAGGAATGGTGACTGGGGCTGCATTGACCGCGTGTTATTCACTTTGAACGAAAAGGTTCCCTGGCAGACCCAAGGTGTGTAGGGGCAGTCGAGGAGCGGATTTTAGTTTTCCTAGGTGGAGTGTTTTCCATTGTAGCATTAGGTAAACATTTAAAAAAATAATATTTGTTGAGGGGGGGGGGGGGGGGGGGGGGAACGCCACACATTTTGGTCTTGGAGCCTTTGTCGAGTAATTGCAAGGGGAAAAAAATACCAGCAAACATTTGCACAAATATATATGATGAACATTTATGATATTACTAATTGAAGTACATGAACCTACATGTATACACAATGGGTATATGCACCTTTACACTGACATCTCAAATGTGCATCTTACCCACTACATGCCCGCTTACTTGCGGGAAGATGCCTAGTACTATATAACTGAAGGGCATGGGGCAAGATGCCTATGCCACATTTTTATGATTCTGAGAAAAATGAGAATTAAAATTTCCAAATATTCCATAAACCTAATGTTAAATTATTTGGAATTGAACATCGGCCATTGAATACATTTGAAGAATGTTAAAGAAAAATGCTCAAAATGGTGGCATAGGACTATATTGCTCCTGGGTTTTCATCGTAATTTTTTTATATGTATTTAGAAACTCCTTTGGAGAAGAAGAGGGTACATCATACGGTACTACTTTACCGGTACTTAGTAGCTCTTTAATATCACTTACATTTTCGTTCTCGAGATTGAAAAAAAAAAAGAACTATGTCTCACCTGAAAGGGGAAGGTTTGAGTAGCCGATATTCAGTCTAAACGGCTGGAGCTAGAAAGACGAAATTTGGTATGAAGGTACATCATCACTAGCAGATTAAGCAAAAAGTACAACATTTTGAAAAAGTCGCCATCTTGGATCCAAAATGTACTCAAAACCCATTGTTGTATAGAATACACAGCCTAAACTGCTGGAACTAGAAACGCCAAATTTATTATAACGGTATATCATCACTAGTAGGTTACGAAAATATTACAAAATGTTTCCAAAGACGCCATCTTGGATCCAAAATGGCGGACCCGAAAAATTCATTTTCCACACCGTTTGAGCTAGATACGAAATTTGGCATAAAGTTGTATTACGAAGAGTAGTTTAGGAAAATATTACAATATTTTGAAAAAGTCGCCATCTTAGATTCAAAATGGTTGCCAAAAAAGCCATTTTCCACACCGTTCAAGCTAGAGAAAGGAAATTTGGTATGAAGGTGTACCATCACGACAATATAAGAAAATGTTAAAAAGTCGCCATTTTAAATTCAAAATGGGCGCCCAAGAACCAATTTTCCAAACCACTAAGGCCGGAGTTCTTAACTTTCATTATATAGTTTCAGCCTACTATGAGTTAGCTCATTCACTTTTAATCGAAAAGAATGTATTTTTCTCGGTGACGGGATATACGACCTTTTTCTCGCACTGTTTCTTTGCCTACTTGTGCTGGAATCTAAGATGATGCTTCAGAATGTGGTATGAGACTTTCTTACTGAAATGTTCCCATGGAATCTCTGGGGGCAAGAAGAAACTTTAGAGCATATTCCGCCATTTATAAAGTCATTTCGAAACCTGATAGCGGTCAATAGTACCAGGTACGAGCATGTTTGCAACAACCGTTAACTCGTTTCTCATCCAAGAGTGGCATAAAACTATCTTGCCAAATGCAATTCAATTAAGATACGACCATATTAATGGAATTAAAATGAAGAACTTCATGGGTACATTCAGTGCTCGAAGTGGGCTAGAAAAGGTACGCTTGGAGAAGTGGACTAGAAAAGTAAGGTACGAGAAGTGCAAATATTGGCGGCGATTGCCTATTGAATGTAAAGGCATTGAGCTCCCATTAATAAAAAGGTAAGGGTACGCCAAATCCAAAATGAAAAGGGTAAGCGCACGGCGTGCCCCCCACTTCGAGCACTGGATACATTAACTCTAACACGAATAAAATACATGGACGTATTTCAACCACTTCAGAAAATATTTGTTAAAATGTCCTCACCTTATAATGTCGACATTTGCTTGAAAGCGTAGATTTTTCTCCTTTATGTGATAATGAATCATACACCAATTTAATGCACTACTGACTTTAAGTTTCGTGTGAATTAGTTAAATAGTTCCTTAATATATACATACATTCTGTTGAACATGTATCGAACAACCGTAGCTGAATTGGTAGAGCGTTGGTTTCGTGTTCGGTAGGTCCTGGGTTCGATTTCCGCGCCGGCTATCCGGACTCAGGTTTATATAGGGTTATTCTCAGTTACACAAGATTAATGCTGGGATAGTGCCTTTGAAACTAGGCCCTGCCCTACTTCTTTCCCGCATCCTCACCCATCTCTATTTCGGCCTGATCCATGGTTGCCTAAAGGCCATAAATGATGTTCAAATTCTATTGAACACGTACATAGACTACCAATTACAAATGCCCTTGTATGACTACATTCTATTCAAGAAGAAAAGTATTTTCGTTTATAAGGACCTGCTTTGTCTCTACATTTACTCCAGCCCCGTAGAGAGAATACTGACTAGTTTTTCCACACCACACAAGTTTTCTATCTAATATCATAGTGTTATGGAATGGCACTACTGTAGCCATCCTGTCCCGATGCGGTCGCCGGAAATTCGCTTTGTAAAGAAGCTAAATAAGTTGAAATCTGGAAGTTCTCTGTAGCTACTATAATTTTCATTGGCATCATCACTACGGGATTTTGTCGGGTTTAACAGAATCCCTTCTCTATGGCTCATTCAGTACCATAACCAATTAAAAGGCTATGGTAGAATTAGAAGGGATCATACATAGAATGCTGCTACGGAGTAGTACCTAACAGCAGAGGTGTTGAACGTCACGAGGTCCAACCTCGACGTTATTTGACCTCTGCCTCAATACGTGAGATCGAGGTTGAAATTCGATCGCGATGTTGAGGTTGAGTGAGGTCGAACTCGAAGTACGATCGCGAGGTTGAGGTTGAGTGAGGTCGAGCTTGAAGTTTGATCGCGATGTTCAGGTTGAGTGATGTCGAGGTTGAAGTTCGATCGCGAGGTCAAGGTTCAATGAGGTCGAGATCGAAATCCGATCGCGAGGTTGAGGTTGATCCGAGTGAGGTCGAGCTTGAAGTTCGATCGCGAGTTTGAGATTGAGTGAGGTCGAGGGTCGAAGTTCGGTCGCGAGGTCGAG
>JAGDQP010001657.1:12635-53573 GCA_022664845.1 Lepisma saccharinum
TTGAGATTGAGTGAGGTCGAGGGTCGAAGTTCGGTCGCGAGGTCGAGGTTGGGTGAGGTCGAGGTCGATATCCGATCGCGAGGTTGAGGTTGGGTGAGGTCGGGGTCGAAGTTCGGTCGCGAGGTCGAGGTTGAGTGAGGACGAAGTTGAAGTCCGATGGCAAGGTTGAGGTTGAGCGAGGTAGGGTCCAAATGTGCATGTATGCCTATCAGGTCTTTCCCATACTTTGGAGGTTTCTATTAGTGTTTTTCTTCGAAGGTGATGACCCCCTTCCCGTTGTTCCCCTTAATGCAATATAATTGACTGCAGCCGACTACAATCTACACCAATAGGATACGTCCTGAATTATGAGGAGTATCTCGTACTCTTTGGTGACCTTAGCACTGTTGTCAGGTGGAGGGCAATTTCCTGGAAAACAGGAAAATTTTGGCCACATGAAAGGTAAAAGGAAAAAAGGCGAAAAAAATCTGGAAGTTTTGTTAAATCTTTTTGGCACTTTTTATGGGTTAATTTTCAGTAATTTTAAAAGTAAACTTAGCAGATGACAAACCTTTCCAAACATCGGAAAACATTTCAGTATTTTGCGACGGAAACCTGACACTGATCCCTGATAGGTTCTCTGGTGAGAGAAGTTTGAGGAAAAGAAGCTGGGTGTATGGAAGAGCTTTTACATTACTTTCAGATCCTTTGTTTAATAATCAATCAGTTATTATGTACATTACAAGCTTCTGTCCATACTGTTGGTACGTGCAGTGGTTATATTCAACTAAAGTAACAACCGGTCCGCGCTAGTTATAAATTATGTTGCAAGAAGGAGATATAAGTTTCAAGGTTTTACCACTTAAAAATTTTACACACGCAACACATTTTATAAGAACAGAATTAGAAAGAAAGAGCTACAAGAAATTACGTCAAAATGTGTTAGACTTGAGTCATTGCCAGCTGCTTAAGAGAGCAAAGTTTCTAACTCATATTAATTGTAAAATAATGCAACCATATTAATTTGAATATTTTGAATTTTGTTTATGCCCTAAGGCTCAGGCCGGGATAGGGGAGAGGAAAGAATGCGGGAAGGTGTCAACCAGGGAGCAAGTTGAAGGTACCATCCTGCATTTGCCTGGTATGACTGAAGAAAAACTGTTGAAAAACCCCAGTCAGGATGGTCGGCCGCTGGGATTACAGTCATGACCTCCCTAATGCTAAAGCAACGGGCGTTCGGTGTACAACTGTATCAAATCTTACGTTCACCTCACAACCTTACTTAAATACAAAATAAACGATGCAAGCTTTTTTCTTAGTTCTTTCTCAAGAATAAACCAAAAGAAATTCAAACGAATGATAAACAAAATTATTGTTGTCTGAGTTGACCTCACACACATTAGTGAAGTATTTAAAATTAAGAAGAGTTCATTTTTATTGTAAAATGATTGGTACAATCTTAATTGGCTATAACATACATAATTTGTTTTGGAAATAATCTAAATGGAGTAGCAGCGAAGTTACGAACCCCTGTAATAAAAAGAAGAGCTCATTAACAGAGCCTTGGCTATGGTTTAAAAGCCGTAATAATACATGCGTTGATGTCATCGGCTCATAATTATCTGTAACAACCTGTATAAGTATTAAGAGTGTAATTACTGAACCCATGAATAGACCTATTACAAGAATGACACCATCAAAACTTATTTAAGATCTAACTTACTTGTATTTTGACTCATTCGGCTCTCATTCCCTTACTTGCTACCATATGCATCCTTTGGACTTCGGCTTATAGAACTCAGATTCAGGACTTACCATTACCAGGAAGCAAAATTTCATTAAGCATCGATGAAGTTAGAATTCTAGCTGCACTCGGGTGAGCTGAGAGTGTTTCTTTATTTTGAACGTTTCCAGAAATAGACTATCGTTGAGTTTTAATACAAAAGAGAGCTGATTTTCAATATTCTGGTTTGCTAAATTAAATCCTCTTGCTAGCCTAAATGCTCTCACATACATACGTAAGTCTTTCGCACATAATCTTACAAAAATCTTTACATTTAATGGTATTTCCTCTCGTGCGTCGTCACGTGTTGTTGTTTTTTTTTTTATCCAAATGGGAGGAGACTAATGGAAGTTCCGATGAAAGGAGATTATAAATCCATCTTTGGTTATCTGAAGCTTCAGTATCTTCCTTCTTTTTCACCACCCTTCGGTCTTCTCTAGTACGAAATCCGTTTCTCAACTAAGATTTTATATCCTTTTCGGATTCAATTTCTTGAGGACTCTACTAAAATCTGAATATGTATCTTGCAATAGATGTCGCTACTAACATTCAGATTCAGGGTATTCCTTATATATATGTGAAGGTGAAGTTAATGACGACGAATGCTTGTTCTTCTTGAGCTGAAATATCTGCTAAGATGTGAATGATTTTTTTTCTAAACGTTCATTTCGTACATTTCTGCTATCTACATAGTCCAAGAAACCATTGATGAACCTACCAAGTTGATTACTTTACTGAAAGACGGAACTTTAGCTTATTCCTCTAGGATAAAATAGTCAAGTGAGAAGCTCAAGTGGTAGAATCAAATTCTGAAAAGAGAATTTACATTTCCTTCAAATAATAAATTATTATGCAGCTAAGGCCCCTGTTTTGATAGGGGCCAAGGATGCACGCACTCTTTCTACCAGTGTTCGGAGGAGCTATCGGCTAGATTAGTCTGGCTCACCCAAAGAACCGATCGTAGCTAAGGGATTGTACATAATGAGGAGCAGTAAGGTATACAAACAAGCTGGCAACAATGGTTCGCGTAGAGCTACATCAAGCTGTCAGATAGAAATCTACGGAACTCAGTTTTTTTTTTTTTGGAGAGGGAGGGAGCTAGCTAGGTTATCACTCCCAGAGAGCTATACCATCGCCGGGTACGATCTCTTAGTCGACGATAGGAATACTCTTTATTTGGAACCCCAGGAGAAAATAATTGAAGACCTATAGAGTTCAAATTTTCAGATAAGAATATTCATCGCCATTTTAAGAGTTCTATCCGTGCCGATTATTTATTTTCTTTCTTTGTTCATTGTTGGTGAAGTGAATATCCAAACTAATAATAATGAAGCTCTTTCAACAATGAACAAACAAGAAAATAAAAAAAATGGGCACGGATAGAACTCTTAAACTGGCGATGAACTTTCTGCTCTGAAAATTTGAACTCTCTAGGTCTTCAATTTATAGAAGCAATATTGCAATTTCGTGCATCGATAAAAATACACTAGAATCATGCAATGGTGGTGCTCCCATGTAGATTTAGAAAGCGTTACTTTAGACTAACCTTAACGTTAGTCGTTTTAATAAGTGAGCTGGACCCTGAAACCTATGCATTTGACAAGTTTTTATTAATTACTAGAATGTAAATGAAAAAAAAAAATATTGAGAAAGAATGAGGTCTTGTTTAGAATGTAATTAAGACATTATCTTGGCACAAACGTCAAAACTGGTGAAATTCTTAGTCAGAAATCCTTCGCGTTGGATCTTTGAACTCGGCGTTGATTGGCTGGCTCCTTAAGCCACGCCTCTAGTTGCACTATTTGTATAGGAAATTAAAATACGCATCCAGGCTCACGTCTTGAAGTAAGATCAGCTACATTATTTATCAAACTAATAGGTTGTTGCAACACAACGGAAAATGATATGCATGCAGGATCTGTTACGTAGTACCAAAATTATAATTAACTCCACTAATAATTAATTTGAAATGCAACTTGTCTATTCGTTTCACATGGTACACGTAATACGTTAATTTAGTCCTTAGAGTTTTAGTCCTCGTTAATGTTTTTTTATTTTCGGTTTAACTAGAGCAGTGAGAAATAAAGCAATCATTGAACTGAGAACACTACACTACAATTTCTTACTTCCAAGCAGTTCCGTCAAAATATAGCCTAATCTTTACTTCCAGGAAAGTTGCAATTATGCAATTGATTTCATAATTAGAATGGCGACAGTAAATTTTAAATAACGAGTGAAAGGGTTGGGAAGCATTCGTCACGTAACCATCATACATTTTTAGAGCAAAATTTAGAGCATGTACTAGAATTCATGTTTTATTTAAGTTTAAGACGTACATAACACCACACGCAAAGACATTTACTGTTTTAATATATTTTTACGTATATTACATAGAGCGGTGTAGCCAGACAAATTGTTGTGGGGGGCCTTATATTTGCTTAGATGGGACACCTCTACAAATACCAAAAAGTATCACATACTTCATGTTTATCCAAACTATTTCAACGCTTTCTTTCAACCAAGGTTAGCGCATAGTTCATCGGAAATCGTCCAGCCTAGCTGCTTGATCGCTTTCAAAGTAATAATAATAATATCCCTTACATAAGAATAGTTCAAAACGGATATTCTTTTATTTTTATACCAACCGATTGATTAATAGCTGCTATTTTTTGTATTACAGCGCATACAAAAATTTGTGTTAACAGATATTTACGGAAAATGTAATACCAGCAGACTGGTTAGCTTATTCAAAGAAAAACCATTCCTGCCAGTAACATCTGCTTGATCATTTTGGTCCTCTCAATGAAAAATCTAAAACGTAATCGAACTTGTGAAAATGGTATCCAAATGTGGTTGTCAAAATAGAAACAATTTCGGTTTTTGAGGGCGCTCTTTCACCAAGAAGGAATTGACTATTAAAGTTGATTTCTTGTACACTATTACATATTAAGGTGTATTGAAAGTATACGGTATATGAAGGCTGATTTATATGCTTCCTTGATATTTTATGAAATTTTGAAAAGCCAAAATACTGTATCTTATGTATATTGGGGGCCCAGTAGCTCTAGTGGGACAAAATATAAAAATCTAATTTTTTCACACGTTATACATTTATGTCAGGACAAACTACGGTATAATTTGAACTTTGATATTTTAGTTTGAAGGGTGTTACAGATTTGCAAATTGGGGCTGAATAATGCTGGTGGGTGCTTTAGTAAATCGTATAAAGAATGGTTCTGTTTATATATACGAGCCTCCTGCGTAGCCTAGTAGGTAGCGCGCTCGACTTCAGTGCTATAGCGGTCCCGGGTTCGCTTTCCGGTGGGAGTTCAAAATTTCTGTGTTGACTCAGCATCGTGAGGACAATTGGCGAGCTGCTGTGAATAAAAGACAATGACGATCACAGTTGGTCAACGTGGGAACAGTCGACCACCTCCTTCGTCGGGAGAGGCCTCATCCACTAGTGGATTGAATGTGGCTGTAAATTATTATATATACATACGTAGAAAGGTGGCATGTTTTTCCTAAGGTTTGGTTGCATAATGGAATTAAAGACAGAGTGGAAAGGCGGAGTCATGTTTCCAACTTAACACTGGGTATACATAAAATAAGCTTTCTTGCAAGCATATTTCAGGGTCTGCTTTACATATTCTTGGGCACTCTGGTGGCAATATAAAATTTACCAAAACAGACGGGAGTATTATTCAATCCCAGTTTGCAAATTTCCAACTCTTTTCAAACTCAAATATCGAAGTTAAAATTTCTACCTTAGTTTCTCCTGACATAAGTGCCTAACGTGTCAAAATATAGACTTATATCTGGTCTCCCACCAGAGATAAAAATCTCCAATATTCATACCATAGCGCGCACGAACATTATTCACCTCCAATTTGCACCAAATTTGTAGTTCTCTTCAAATTCAAATATCAAAGTTCAAATTTTTACCGTAGATTCTATTGACATAAAAGTATAACGTATGAAAAAAAATAGATATTTATATCTTTTTCAGAAAAGATATTGGGCCTTCAATATGCATGATATACAAATTTTACGATTTTCAAAAATTCGCAAAAAAAAAAAAAAAAAGGAAGCATATATCAACCTTCAACATACTTTGATATGTTAATAGTGCACAAAAAATCAATTTCGATATTCAATCTCTTCCGCGCGAAAAATCGCCTTGAAAACCGGAATTGTTTCTATTTCAACAATCACATTTGGATACCATTTTGACCAGTTCGATTACTTTCTAGGCTTTTCATGCAGGGGACTAAAATTATCGAGCGGATTTTAAAGGAAACAATGGGTTTTGTTTGAATATTCTATGATAAACGAATCCGCATATATACTACATTTTGCGTAAACGTCTGCTAACACCAATTTTGGCATGCGCAGCAATACAAAAATGGCTGTCATTAATTAATAGATTAGTATAAAAACAAAATAATCTTAGTTTTGAACTATTCTTATATAAGGGATACAAATATTGAAAGATGTTAAGCAGCCAAGGTGGATAATTTCACATGGACATGCCCACAAGTATTGTGTAGTGCCTGAAACTTAGTATATCTATTGTATTATCCCAATTTTCATTTGGTGAGATACACACACTATTTAGGGGCCACGGCCCCCCTGTGCCCCCCGTGGCTACACCCATGATTACGAATATTTTTACAGTAGTTCGAGAAAAATAAACGTAATCGTGATTACATCCTGTCTTTATTCCATTACGTGTAAGGAGTTTTCTGCACTATGTTTTGCAGTAAAAGCATGGAGGAATTTAATGACGTCACTGTTCTGACGTCACACAATGCAATTATATCGAGGGTAGTTATTCTTCCAAGTTGACCATATTAAAACTATTTTCTTCTTTATCTTTATTCATTGTCTTCATGATATTACAGCTGTCAAGATTCGAGACAACTAATTTTCTTTCGCCTTCAGGCACAGTCGAAATTTTTTGCACTTATCTGCGGCTGGATTCGAACCAGGAACCGTGTGATTTGCACCCTTTCACTTTACCCACTACGCTACAAGCACATCTATCGAGAAAAAATGGTCAATTATGCACTTTAGTAACTCAGAAATGGAATGATATTTTCATTACAGAGTGGATTAAAGCACGGAGCATGCAGAAATTTTACGTAGCACCTGTTATTTTTTCATTACACAGTTGTTTTTTTGTTTTGTTTTTTTAATAAATAATCATGGCGTAATACCAATACGGGAAATGCAACTACAACAAGATTTATGTACTAGAATTATTAGGCATTTTTTTCTAGATTTAGGATAATTAAAATATCATCACTGTCTGTCTGCACTGTTATCACCAGCAACTCGCATTTTGTCAGTGCAGCAGATTTTCCTTGTTTGCAAGGTTCTATATAAATACAAACTTGCTTGGTTTCGAACCTTCATGAAGTATTGCCTAATTTCCCCCCATGAATATTTTTACTTGGGGCCATTGCAGATTGTCGTTATGTGTCGGCTTTCTTTGTCTTCAACACCCGTCTCTACGACTGCGGTGTAAAACCGTTATAAAGTCTTCTTAACCGTTGAAAGTAATGTTTACAGTTGATACAACTTAAAATCACACGATGAGACCAAAAACTTTCCCTCCAAGAGATCAAAATCAGAGTCAGACAATGACAAGTGACCTACATGTGGACGGTAACATGAAAGGACTTTCCAACCCCCAAAAGGAAGAAGAAATGTAATTCTGCAATATTGAACACAGTAGGCTGAAACTAATTTTAAACTTTAGGATGTCCTTTCTATAACGATTGTGAAGAGAATGGCAAACCAATATTTGTTCAACTTTCCTACACGAAAAAATCGAAAGGGTTAATGCCAACCATGGGCGGATTTATGGGGGGGCATTACCCCCCACTCCGGTCATTTCAGAATGACTTTAAATGTTTCATTCTAAACGATAGCTTTGAAATTTCTTATCATACCCTTAAAGTAATTACCCCTATTCCCTAGGGTCTTCCTCCTAAATCCGCCCATGATGCATACCTAGAAACGATGACCTCAACCGAGTAAGTCTATAGATCAGTGCTGGAAATTGAAATATTTTATTGGGGGAACGCAGAAAATTATTTCCCATTAAAGTTTTAGATTAAAAAAAAAAAAGAATGGTAGAGAACGCAGAAACTTTTCCTTATGGATCTCCCCCCCCCCCTTCCACACACACACACACATAAAAAAATGAAATAGGGAAGGCAGGAAAGATTTTTCCCAAGAGAAATGCAAATTTAAAAACAGGGAAAGGGAACGTAGTTCTAAGTTTCTCCTCAGAAAAAAAGGCGGATTGCAAAAAAAAGGCGAATATTTTTGTCGGGGACGTACGCAAAGGGGGATTCCTGGGGGTCCGAACACCCCCCTCCCCCGTGTTCAAATCCCAGTTGGGGCATGGATGTTTGAGGATTTTAGAGACTTAACAGCTAATGTACTCGAGACGGGCTAAAGTCATTACTAACTAAAGTGGCCCAAAAAAACACAAAATTTTCTTGGAACTACGACTCGGTAATCACAACTAACGGAGAGGGCCGCCATGACTGGTAATTATCAAATATCTTAAAACTTATGTTATGTGGATTAAACTAAGCTATCACACGGTGAAGCTTGCCAACCGTATTCTGTAGGAGTAACCAAACACTGAATTTATTTATTGCTTACGTAACGCATGTAAAAAGTACCTATCGAGAGCTACCAATTATTTTACTTTAACCGATTGAAATGGGTTAATACTTACCTCCATCGTTACAAAAAGCTAACCACAAACAACACTAGATTATCAACAACAGTTTTTCAATAAAAACGAAGTCATTTTTTCTCTATCCAGAGATCGCGCATCTCATAGAGCATGATGAGATATGGAGATACCAAATTTAAAGGGGCTATGGATCATAGGGAGAAGAGCTAGGGGTCCTGGAACTTGAAATGTAAAAAAAATCATATAATGGGCAGTATGCAACTTGAAATTGAATATCTTGAAAATGGTTAGAGCAATCGGAATGAAACTTTAGAAACTTAATAATGACAAAAGAAACAGTGTTGCCATCCGTGAAGCAATGTTGCCAACTCACAATAAAATATATTTTCTTGAAATTAATACAAAATTTAAAAGTACTAGTAAGAAAGAAAAATATAGCAGTCTGGCGGCGCAGTGTTGCAAACTTAGGAAACTATATCAAGTTCAATCTGGAGAACCGATACTGTCACGGTTGAATATTGTATATTTTCTACAGTTTGTAACACGGCGGTCTGTGCTTCACATATGTTGTGCACCATTACTAGAGGGTACGAAATATGCAATAAACCGACGTAGTGCCATTCGAAAAACTTCAACTTTATAATAGTAACATTGTTAACCGCTGACATCGCATTTGGGCTTCTGATATTCATCTTCTTAACAAATAAATTCCTCCAAAATGAAAACCATGAATAACGTAAGCCATCTGTGAAGCAGTGTTGCCAACTTATAACAATAAATTTACTGTAAATAGAACTACCTGTATATATCAGTTAATATATATTGTAAACGTACTCGTAGGAAAGAACGAAATAGCAGAGTCAGGCGGTGAAGTGCTGCATACTTTCGGAGATACACGTGCTGACCATGGCCAACCTATGTAATTGATATCTCGACACAGCTCTAGAAAATGATGCATGAAATGCGAAATAGACCGAATGCAAATGTAGTATTAATAGTATAACAACAACAACATAGAAGAACACAAATTGTCTAACAAGCAGTGGTGCCCCATTAGAAAAACTCTACGAATACCAATATGACACACGTGTTGGTTTTCGCTTATGTTTGAACAAAACCAAGGCGATTGTTTTTGAAAAAGGAAATACGTACTGCACAATTTGACATACTATGAGGTACTGTTGGCTTTAGCAAATAAGAGCGTGTAAATAGGAATAGTAAAGTATCGTGGAAAGGCGGGAGAAGCAACCGGGTCTGTTAGTTGTATAGTAGTCGCGAGTGCGAATGGTTACGTGCATGTTGGGCGTTTTTTTTTCTTTTTGTGTTGTTTGCTGATATTTCAAGAACAGAAAGACAAATTGTGCTTTAGAACAGAAGACTAGAAAGACATGTGGTGCAATTTAACATACTTATAATGGTTTGGAAAGGTGTGTTTACGTAGGAAGGGTGTAGAGAGCAGTAGTGTGTGAGGATTGTTGTTTAATGAAGAAAGAGGAGACACAAGGGAAACTGTTACGTGTGTAGTGTATAATTAAAGTGGGAGTGGTTATTTTGTTATGCAAAATGAGACGAGTCCTTAAGTTGTTAGTGGATTTCTTCAGCTTTTCGGACGAAACGTCAACAAGGGAAGAACGTGTAGTGTTCGAACAGATTAAAAAGCAGCTGTTTGAAGAAGAGGTTGTAGTTCAAGAGTTTACCACACTTATGATAGACGAGGAAGGCCGTGATGAAGAGGAAATGGATAGTAATTTCGGCGATGATCCAACGTTACAATCAGGAACAGAATCACCTCGAGATCGAAGTAAACCATTAATGGATTGTCACGAAAGCAGTAGTTCTTCGTAAGTTCCATCACCACCAAAAAAGAAGACGACAAAATTATCTGAAGATTACTTGTCTGATGCATAAAAAATCTGGACAAAACAGCCAAGAGGACATGATTCTCCCCAGTTATGTCCCCCAGGCTTATCCATCGACATGTCACCTCGTGTAAAATTCACTACTGTTATAAAACATCAAGGTAAAAATAGTTAAAAATTAAACGGTCTTGCAAAAATTTGAGAAGAGGCTCAAAACTCCTTGCAAATACAATAAATCTTTGCAAGAAAGAATTAATAAAGAAGTGCGTGATCATTTCATAGCAACGAGACAACAACATGCCATTATCCACCACAGCATGATACGAATATAGGCACTAAATATTAAGCTGGCTTTAATTGTTGAAACTTCAATTCTCGGCCAATAGATAGCTCTTCGATCGCCGGAATTTCCAGCGCCTCTTTAGGTCACAGTCACAGCTTCTAGAGGCAAGGTGGGGGATTCCAAGCCAACATACTTCACGAAATCGGAAGAATTTTGTTTGTCTCATTTGCTGGTGATGTGCAAAGCATGAGACTCCTTTCATAAAAGTGGCGTTCTCCATTCTACCTGCGCGGTGGGAGGAGGGAACTAATTATGTCCCCAAGGCCCGTAGAAGGTCTATGATCGACCGCCTCCCGCTTTCTATATTTTAAGCTCCTGCCATAAACGCAGTTTTCCCTAAATGTCTTGCGAATGTGATGTCATGCAGATGCAAGAAACTTCCTTCTGTTTGGCAGTTTCTGGCTGCGTATGGGAAAGTGAACGGTACATTGTCAATTTTGTCACATTATCAAGAATCGTTACAATATTTGATTAGAGAACTTTTTTTAAAGGAAAGAAAATGAAACTTACGTGCTAGTAAAGCTCATTGGTGAATGCATTGCTCTAAAGTCACTGCTTTTTACAGACATTTTTAGTTCACAATGGTTCGTGGTGTCTTCCATTTCCCGACGTCATACAATGATGAAATTTTGCACAGCGACGCAAGTCAGGTGACAATAACACATGCCATTGTTTCATTCATATATTTAAATATTTCAAAAGCATATTTTAATATTTTTATAATATGGGCTGCTTTATCTTAAATATCATATTAGCCTGTAACGATCTTGCGTCTGGCTCGTTGGAGAACACTTCAAAATTTAGGTCACAAGACATTAGCTTGAGAAAAAAGTATCCGAAATAACTCGGAAAATAATAATGACATAACTTTTTAAATACATACTTTTCCTAAACAATTCGTACTAAAAAGTAAAAAATAATTTTGTTTATGCATGACTAAAAAGAAAATATGGGGCGCGTCAATTCAAGAATTTATAAAATGATTGTATATGAGAGAGCACCAAATGCTTTTCTCTTTAATCATGCATAAACAAAATTATTTTTTTTACTTTTTAGTACGAATTGTTTAAAAAAAAGTTTATGTCTTTAAAAAGTTTATTACTTTTTCGTGTTATTGCGGTGTTCGGATACTTCTTCTCAAACTGATATTGTCACTCAAATCCTGAAGTGTTCTGCAGCCAGTCATACGCAACATCGTTGAGGGCTAGTATTTATTTTAGAATAAAGGAGTTCGTAGTTCTTACTAAAAAAAAATATATGCTTTAAAAAAAGATAAATATATAGAAATATATGAAGTGATGTTTCTTCGTTTGACGTCCTGTGTTTTCCTGTTGTGGTGACGAATACGAAAAAAATGTCCTTGGCCTTTTGAACAATTTCAATGCACTTTGATCTTCTCAAAATGTTTCTTTTAACAATGGGAATAATCCGGTTATTATGTTTCTCCTACGACACAGTACAACCATAGATTTCTCGAAATATTAGTTTACACTTCTTTATCGTTGCCAACCACCCAGGAGATGGAGAATGAAGACCACCTGTGGACAACGTCCCTATCCATCCAGAGTTTGATGTCAATTCAATATAACCTGCGACGTATTTCAGAGCTTCTAGCAGTGTATGAATATATACAGGGATGAACTGGGATGAAGTTGGAATAAAGATCAATGGCGAATATCTTTAGCACCTACGATTCGTTGATGATATAGTCCTGTTTGCTTCAAATGCAGAACAACTACAAACCAAAATGGAAGAGCTGAGTAATGAGAGTTCGAAAATAGGACTTAAAATGAATTTAAGTATGTAATGAGTTTACATGAGGTCATGAGTTTATAAAGTGCATAACATTCCGCTGATTCGGAATTTAAATACGTTTGTTTCGTTTTAAACAAAAAGGCAATTTTAGTCTTGTTAACTTTTGGAAAGAAAGTTATGATATGCTTTCATATCTTGTTTTTAAAATAATTATGTTGTGGATAAATGTCGGATTGTTGAATAAATGGTCGATATTCTCATGTATGAAGTACGGTCACCTGAATGAAATATATTATTGGTAGAAATTAATGAACGATTGTGATTCATTAAGTAGTAGTGATAGCACCTGTGTTTACTCGAACCCAGATTAGTATGGTCAACAGGGAAATTAGAAGTTAACAAAGTAAAACTAAAGTAATGTACAATCAACATGCTGCAAAGAAGGAAATAAAGATTCACGGAGAGCCAATAGGCATAGTTGATGAGTATGTTTACCTAGCCAGCTCAAGACATCGAATGCCAAGTTGATAGATGAAGTGATTGGAAGTTGTAAAATGTCGTGGAGTTCGTTTGCAAGACTACATTTTTTTTTTCAAAAGCAAACTACCAATGTGTCTCAAGCTTAAAGTCTATAATCAATGTGTCTTACCCGTGATGATGTACGGCTGTGAAACTTGGACATTGAATGCGCAAACGACTCAAAGATTGAGAGTCACACAAAGAGGAATGGAGAGATGCATGCTAGGAATAACCAGAAAGAACAGGAAGACAAATTAATGGATTCGCGCACAAACAAAGGGAGAAGATATAATCAAGACTGCGAAGAAGATGAAGTGGAGATGGGCCGGTCACATAGCTAGACGAACAGATGGAAGATGGACAACAAATGTACTACATTGGATTCCCAGAGAAAAGAAACTACAGAGACGACGTCCAAATGCTAGATGGGTAGATGAAACCAAGCGTTTTTCAGGAGCTACATGGATGAGGATAGCATCAGACCGGCATATGTGGAAAGAAAGAAGGGATGCCTTCATCCAGCAGTGGATAGAAAATGGCTGAATATACTTTTTTCTTTCCTTTATTTCTCAGAAATGTGGGTTTCAAGATATAAGTGTTATACACCATAATAATTGTGGGATCTTTGCAAAACAAAATACATGTGTGAAAGTTTCTGCCACATCAATGATTTTCTACAATATTACAAAATTGAAAGAAACTCAATTTCCCATATTAGGCGAACCCCGCTCCTAATATGAAACACTATCTGATCTTAATATGGAATAGTAGAACGAAGTACAATGAAGATATATAAAAGCCTATTACTAAAATAAAACAATCTAATCTTCCTTATCTAATATCACTAATGTATAAAATGGTCCACTTAGCGTGACTCAATCTGCAGGTGTTTTAATAAGACATATCTTGGCAATGTTTATCTAGCTGTGAAAGTAGGTCATGGTTAAAACCTTAGCTTTCTAAACCAATACTACACGAACTTGGGTTCGAGCCCTGGTCAGGTCAAGTATTTTCCTACTAGCCAATAAGATAATAGTAGCTTATCTTCATCAGATGACAAAAGTATAGAATTTTCAACACAGAGAGAGAGAGAGAGAGCATTTCAGAATATTGAACCGAACTGATTATAATTATTTTATCTAATTATTCATGCTTTGAGAAATATATCATTAAATAAATTTTCCAGGACGGGATTCGAACCCACGACCTCACGATTAGAAGTCACGCGCTCTACCGCTGAGCTAACATGAACACATCTATCTACTTTCTGATAGAACGCCTTCTGAAGAAACATGACTGAATTTTCGGTCTCCTAGACAATGGCGTTGATATCCTTTGCAAATGCTGTTTTTTTTTTCTTTCCTTTGTATTGTTTATTGTACTATGAACGCAAGAACTAAATTTGCTGTCTTCACTTTCATTGCAAATGTGCTTTTACGTATGGAAATGTAGGTGACAAAACCATCACGTGCTCTGGATTATGGATAGTTTAGAAATACTGTATCATGATGTATTTTCATGAATGTTACTTTTTTCTACACTTAATAACGTTTTAACATATGTTATTGGCTCTTAAAAGAAGAATCACACATTTCCACATTTTTTTCTCAATTGCGATGGTTCATTAAACATGCAACTATGCTGCTATATCATGACACAAAAATTACATTTGATATATGAATATTATATCTAGAAGAACACAGTATTAAGGAAGAAAATCTCGCATTTACACACACTCTCACACAAACACACACACACACACACACACAGAGAGAGAGAGAGAGAGAGCATTAAAGGTCAGATCGACATTTAATTAAATTACCATTGTGCATAATTGAATAAATGCAAAATTTGCATATATATATATATATATATTGAAATAAAGATTACAAGCCGACCGAGTAGCCGTACGGTCAAAGGCGTTAGGCCCACGACTCAAAGGTCCCGGGTTCGAGTCCCGGCATCATGGGTGTGGATTTTAACTCGAACGTGACGGATAATCGTGACGGGCCGAAGTCAAATATAAAATAGTTTACCAAAGTTTTTATCAAGACTACAACTTCTTGTCTATCACACTCGCAGGAGATCCATCTATGTCCAAAAATTTGAGTTCCAGTATTTCATTGCTTTAAAAACAAATGAAGCACAGTTACAAGTCATCTTCCAATACGACAAAATGCTCATTTTAAACAAACAACAACAACAACAACGACAACTTAATCACTGCACTATAGAGATAAAGACAATAAACTCCACATCCAACAAACACACTACTTTTTCTGTGGAATAAAGGCGAGATTCGCGCTGTCAATATTCAATAACACGTGCCGTTAGCTGGTTCCCGTGTGTGTACAACTCCGGATGACGTCACGCGACCGCCAACCCAAAACCCCTGTTTTTCGCTTCGGAGGCCAAAGACTGCGCTACTTTCTTAGTTTATTATATACATACTTTGGTACACCCTACCTTTGATTGAGAGATCGAACCTGTCATCTTCGGTTTACTGTTTCCGAAGATACCCGAAGTTGGACTTCGAGAATTTTCAGCTCAAAATAGCCTAATCAATGCGGTCAACATTTTTGGAATAGGATATACCATCCCGACATCTCCCTAGAACGACTCAGAAAGAAAGCTGAATAATCCTCAGTCAGGATCGGCGGCCACAGGAATCGTTCCCAGGACCTTCCAATTGCTAAGCCAACGCTCTACAGGAGAGTTTGAAAGGAGCGCGAAGGTAGTAGCATAGATTCAATTTTAAAAGCTAGTAATTTTGATACAGATAATATGGATACATTTAAATGTATTAATAACGGGCCGTTTCTTGTTGGTGTTTATCATGGATTTAGTAAACCTTTCTGCCCTAATTCATTTCCAAATTAATTTGTTTCTGAATTAACACCCATTTTAAAAGAAGGAATTGTTATTGATGGTAACTCATATCATGTCAAAGTCTCCGCTTTTATATGTGATACACCTGCCAGAGCATTTATTAAAAAAGTAAAAGGTCATAATGCGTATTATGGGTGTGATAAGTGTGTGCAGATGGGAAAACGTGTTGGGGGTAAAGTGACTTTTCCTGAGCTTGATTCTGATCTAAGAACTGATGCTAGCTTCATGGGGCAGGACCAATTGGAACATCACAAAGGAATTTCAATTCTTACAGATAGTGATGAGCGCAAGAGTCTTGGTCTTGCATGCAAGACCAAGACCAAGACCAGGGATACCGATGCAAGACCAAGACCAAGACCAAGGGGTGCAAGACCAAGACCAAGACCAAGACCATACCTGCAAGACCAAGACCACCTGCAAGAGTCTTTCACACGTACTATTTGAATATTTCTAAAACGTACAAAGGAAGGGGAAATCATTATATCCTTTACATGAATTTCTTTGGCTTCTGTAAAAATACCGCTGGATTCTAGGTGTTCTCAGTTGTGCAAACCGTTTCAGTGGATCTGAGAATCATGCCGCTGTTACTGTAGCATACTAACCTAAACGTACAATGTACACTACTGTACACTAAACTTACAATAGAAGGAAAAAGTTTCTGTTATGGGCCAAGTAAAGCCAAGATCTCCGACAAGAGATGGCAGCAATATCTCTGTATTTGTCTAATGTATTTTTATCGTTGAACGAAATTTCGATGTTGCTCCTACAACCTGGAGAGTTCAAACTTTCAGGGAAGAAAGTTCATAAGTAATTCAAGAGTTGTACCTGTGACGATTTTTCATTTTCTTTCGTGTTCGTTGTTAAAAGAGCTTCATTGTTATGGGCATAATAACACTGAAACGATTTCAACAATAAACAAAGGAGCAACATTGAAATTTCGTGCAATGATAAAAATACATAAGACACATACGGAGATAGTGCTGCCATCTCTTGTTGAAGGTCTTGGCTGGTGGAACGGACAGAAACCCTACCTTCCGCAACATAACTCGAATCTAAGTATCTCTCCAGTACTGATCGAAAGTTCGAAGACTGAATTATTAGACCACGGAGTCTGGGTTTATTATTATTATTATTATTATTTAAATTTTACTTGTCACCGTAAAGCTTTTAAGACTCAGCTTCGTAAGGATGAACTTGATTACAATAAGAAAATGGAAAATCATTTGAATAATGCTCCTGATAGATTGTGGAGATATGTAAATAGAGGTAAGAAAATTGTAATATCTGGAATAACCAAAGATAATGTTTTTATAACTGACAATAAACTATTAACTGAGTCTTTTGTAGAATACTTTGCATCTGTTTATCAACCATCTTCTTTAGACCATTTTGAGAATACGTAATTGTTTTAATAAATTCTGTGTAGAAAAGCCACCTGAAATTAAAACTGAACATGTTTTGGAAGCGATAGAATCACTTAAAGTCAAATCTTCATGTGGGATGGATGGTATACCAGCCTTTATTATCACCGAAGTAATTGCACCTGTTTTAGCCTCCTTGTTTAACTGGAGCTCGAATCTAAACATTTGTCCTGATACTTGGAAAATAGTAGCGATTACACCTATTCTTAAAAGTAAAGGTGACAAAATCAGTAATTATAGACCCATTTCAATTATTAGTATTTTTCCAAAAATCTTCAAAAAAATTATGTATACGTATTTATATAACCTTGTGTGTATGAAAGTTGATGATAACCAATATGGATTTATGTACGGTAAATCCACTGTAACAAATATGTCACATTTGATGCATAACGCCTTTCCAGTTTTACACAAGGACGGTCAGATTGATGCCGTATATTTCGATTTTGCCAAGGCTTTTGACAAGTTTATCTCATTATCAACTTTTACTTAAATTGGAAAAGTTTAACTTACCTCATTGCATTATATTATGGCTTCTTTCATATCTTAGAAATAGGAAATTTATTGTTAGATACATTGGTATTAAATCTTCAATTTTCAATCTTACCTCAGGTGTTCCCTAGGGTTCTAATTTTGTACCCTTTGCTGTTTCTTTTGTTTATCAATGATATATATGTGAATCTAACCTGTAAATATTTGTTTTCTGCTGATGATATTAACATTTCTCAGTCAATCACATCTATTCAGGATAATTACAAATCACATCTATTCACGATAATTGAAAATTACAACGAAATATTGATATTATTGAACAATAGTCTCATAAAGCTGTCTTTCTCTAAATCTGAATAAAACTAAAGGAATAATTTTCTCAAGGAAAATAAATCCCTTCGTATATAAATATAATATAGGTTCTAAGGTTATCAAGTTTCTGAATCATATTGATGACCTGGGTGTTGCCCTGGACTCAAAATTACTGTTTAATAAATATTTGCAGAAAATGACATCTAAAGCCAGAAGAAATTTGGGTACAATGAAATGGTTGTGTAGGAACTTTATTAATATTAATACTTGTAAGATTCTATATATGTGCAATGTTAGATCTCATTTGGAGTATGCTACTGTCATCTGGAACTGCGAACCTAAATATTTTATACAAAGTATAGAATCTATCCAAAATAATTTTGTGGCCTGGTTGAGGTGGAAATTTAAAATCTTTAATAACACGAGTTTGACAAGTATAGGTAAGGAGATTAGTCTGCTTTCATTGACAGACAGACGAAATTTATTTGACCTGAAGTTTTTTCGTGGTCTACTGCATGGGACCGTCTATCTTGAACACTTAATTTTTTTTACGAGTTCCTTCCTGTCAAACTAGGAAGTCTGTACCTTTTCCTGTACTAATTTTCCTAACTCATCTATTTATCGATCTATTTTACTACAAACAAATATCACGGAGTTTTGAACCTTTTTCAACCTAAATTTCACGTTATACGTAAGCAATTTTTAGGTCAATTGAATGACTAGTTTTGTTCTATCTTTGGTGCCCTTTATCATTTTATCTCTTCTTCAATCATTGTCTTTCTGAGTTTTGTGGTGTTTTTTATTAGGTTGGCTGTTATAAGTTATAAACAGATCCTACTTGCTTGTACTTTTAATATTTTCTTATCATTTTGCTATCATATGATTATATTTTGCTTGTTTTAATGTAATTTTTTACTTTACGTATGTCATATTCTTATGAACCAATGTTTTGTTTGTATATTATTGTATTATATGCATGCTACATGCAATCTATTTCTTATTTACATTTGTAATATGACTATGTAATTTTATTATTTTGTTGTTTGTTTCATAATATTTATGTAATTTTAATAATTGTATTCATTTTTGGCGCACTAGTAGCAAGTTAAGCTGTATGATTAGCCAAATAAAATATTTTCAAACAACATTATTATTATTACAATTACTACTACTGCTACAACAACAACAACAACTACTACTACTACTACTATTAATAATAATAATAATAATAATAATAATAATAATAATAATAATAATAATAATAATAATAATAATAAATATTTATGTTACTTTCATTCGAATTGAAAATGAACAAAAAACAATTATTTTTCTCAATTAGTTCATTTGTCCTTCAGTTTTATTTTTTTCAACTAGGACAGCCCCGTCAAAATTAAATTATAAGTTGTTTTTTTCTTATCATTTCATTATAAAATGATGAAACCAATGTTCAGTAAGATCTGCTTCTTCTCGTCAGGGAGCAGGCAGGATGTTAGAGAACCGCAGAGACATCTACATTCAATTCTGAGAACTCGCTATTGAAAATGAACTTCAGTGTAAAAGGATCGTCTGATTGACTACATAATAATAGATATCGAAAATTTCCAATAGGTATAGATTAGAAACTGGAAATTTGGTGCAGCGGTAGGAGGACGTAGTAGACAATTAAAGGAAAAAAAAAAAACATAACATCTCAGTTTTCCCAATTTGAACCTGAAAATCGGGGAGAGGAAGAAGGATGAGAGCATGTACCTGGATATTACACACCACTATAACACAATTCATAACCTGTTAGGGAAACGTACAATTTTATACCTTTTTTTTTTTAGTTTAATAAATTCAATTGCACTTTTGGGATATATTCGAGTTTGTAGTTTGCAATCTAAAAAGTTAAGTAAAATCCAAGCAATATCTGTAAAGAAGACCAATTCTTCTGTAACAAAGTGCCCGGACCTTAAAAATTGTGAAATCTAAAATTCGACCAAGTACCACGTAATCAAATATAGTAGTACAGTCGTTAAGTGCTATTCGTGACTTATTCAAACTTCGCCAGTCCTTTTAGTTTATAAGTTGCCATAGCAGTACGTTGTCATTGTCACAAGAAAGCTCACGATCTATCCAACCATAATCCTCATACATAAAATCTCTTCATTTACACCACTGCAACCAACACCCGGTTCACACGCTATGTCAGGTACTTCATTTCCATTATTTAATTTTCGTCCGCTTATTCCAGAACGATCTTCTTCCTCAATAAGAAAAAATATTTCTATTATCTGTTTTGTGTTCATTGTTTGAAATGCTTTGAGAATAGCTGGAACAAAATTCCATACATTTGTCACTAATTATGGTAACGTTTTCACTATCAACAATTTGATGCGAATTAAAATTCTTAGCTCCACTAAGTCTCTTACGAGTAGAGTTAAGTTTCTGTAAAACGTTAGAAATTGTTTGCACAGTTCGCCTTTTATGTCTTTTACAATATTCGTAATGAGCCTTGAATTTCCTACGGGCCATCTCAGAAAGTTATACCTTCCAACACGGAAGACGGTTTCAAAGTAATTGACCTAAATAAATAAATAAAATAACAAAAATTAAAGGAACTATTTTTAAGCCTACTGAACATTAAATATCGTTTACTTCTTTGATCCTTTTCTTTTAATTTTCTCAGTCAATATCATTCAACTACCAGGTGTATGCATAAGTAGTTTCCGGTTTACCTAAGAGATGGCGCCAGCGAAAAGTACGCAGCGTATTCATTTGACACATACGTCATTTTGTTCGTCTGACATTAAACTACAAACACACACAAGTTGAGTCCGCCAAACACTAGCATCTTTGTTTTATCGTTCAGTGGTCATGTCGAAGTTTGTGCCTGAAAAAGAACATTTGCGGCACGCATTGCTTTTCTTATTTAATCAAAAGAAAAAGGCTGTTGAAAGTCATCATGTGCTGGTAGAAACATATGGTGAACACGCTCCATCGATTAGAACATGTGAGACATGGTTTCGACAATTTAAAAGTGGTGATTTCAATGTGAAAGACAGTGCGCGATCTGTAGACCACAAAAGTGCGAAAACGAGCAATTGCAGGTATTATTGGAGGATGACCCAACTCAAACTCAACAGCAATTGGCAAAAGCATTAAATGTGTCACAAGAAACAATCAGCAGACGTTTACGAGCAATGGGGAAGATCAATAAACTGGGTAAATGGGTCCCACACGATTTGAATGAACGTCAAATAGAAAATCGCAAAGTCACTTGTGAAATGCTGCTTCAACGCCACTAAAGAAAATCCTTTTTGTATCGAATTGTGACGGGTGACGAAAAATGGATTTATTTTGAAAACCCGAAGCGGAAAAAATCGTGGCTTTCACCTGGCGAAGCCGGTCCTTCAACACCAAGGCCAAATCGCTTCGGCAAGAAGACTATGCTTTATGTCTGGTGGGACCAGAGCGGTATTGTGTATTATGAACTCTTGAAGCCAGGCGAAACCGTTAATGCACAATGCTATCGCCAACAAATGATTAATTTAAATCACGCATTGATCGAAAGACGACCGGAATGGGTCCGAAGACATGGCAAAGTGATTGTGTTACACGACAATGCGCGCCGTCTCACACAGCAAAACCAGTGAAAGACACCTTGAAATCTCTTGGATGGGACATCCTTCCGCACCCACCGTACTCCCCAGCCCTGGCGCCATCTGACTATCACCTCTTCGCATCAATGGGGCACTCGCTCACAGAGCAGCACTTCAGCAATTTCTAAGATGTTGGAAACTGGCTCGACGAATGGTTTGCCGCAAAAGACAAGCACTTTTTCTGTCATGGTATGCATCAATTACCTGAAAGATGGGCGAAATGTGTAGAAGCCGATGGCCAATATTTTGAATAAAACAAAATTATTTTACCTTGAAAATTACGTGTTTTCTTTACCAAAAAAAAAAAACGGCAGAAACTTATGAATACACCTGGTATATCTACTGCAAGCAAGCAAGAAAGCAAGTTTAAAAAATGAAATGTCTGATACAAAAATCAATGTCATAATCGGCTCTGCTCAAGCGATGGATTTCTATGAGCAGGCACGCATCTAGAAGTTGGTTTTGGGAGGTACCTACGAGCTTTGCGGCCTGAGTATGAAATGCATACTTACACCTACATAAAATTGAATTTGTTGGATGGGAGGAGGCAGCACCTCCGAACTCACTCCTTATAGGATACGTCCGTGCATGAGGTTTGAATTTGGCCCATAAAATGCAGGAAAAAACTATGAGCGAATTTCATATAATGTTCTGAAACGTACTAAAGAGTCTGTAATTTCCAAAATTAATGTTTCTGATTTCATAATATGATTTCTTAAATTAAAGTACCAGCAAATTTTGAAATTCTGTATTGTTTCTATTATGAAACTTTCACAATTTGTTGAATTACCTTACAAATGTATACCGATCCCATTGCAGTAGTGCAATTTGTATACGATGGAAGACAGCTTCTATGCTCTATGTACCAAATGCACAAAAGTCCCAAATTTAACGGAAGTACAACGATCCACTTTGCTTTTTTTAACATCAAATACGGCATTATCTTGAAGAGTGCCCTTTATATATGAACTGTATAAAATTCGAATACAAAGTGAATAGATTTCTATTGTATTGAAACATGTCTCACAAAATTTCGAAACTTTCCAGGATGATGTTAGTTTAACAAACCGTATATAAAACACAATTTTGCAAATTACAAAAATTTGGCTACAATTTTGAATACCTACAAAAAGTATCTACAACAAAATTTACCACTTTATGGGGCAGTCTTACCCATCTTTGCTAAAGACAATCAACTGATGCACACCGAAGTTTTTGAAAGAGGAATAAGACTAAGATAGAGTCGAACCAAATTGGCAAGCATATTCTTCCCAATTTCCAACAGAACACAAATAAATAAAAACCTTCAGACGTTAAGTTCCACCGACTTTCCAATCCCCCCTTCCGCTCCAAATATGCAAAAACAAGAAGAAAGCGGTGAAGCATCAATATTGCATTCCGGAGTTCGAGGTTTAATTTTCGGGCCGTCTATCGTGACTGAGATTTCCCTCGGATCCATCCGGCAAACTACGGAGATTCAATAGGCTTCACTTGCTTGTGGACAATATCCTATTATAACTTATTCTACTCCCTCAAATATAATTTTGTTAATTAACATGTCCCTCTCGTTTTATTCACAGTGATTCCTTTCAAAGGACAGTATCTTACCTCTACGCAAAAGTAGTAATAACACATGGAATAGTTTTAACCTACCGGAGACGTATAAATCGCCTTCGAAAGGTTTTCTCTACTATTCTTTCACAAAGCATCGTAGACTTTCGTTTGGGTTGGGATACACGAAATGACTGGCAACAATGGAGGAGAGCACAGCACACAGCTGTATATTTACTCTCTGACAACAAGGGCCATAACTTACACCAACACGCTCAAAAATGAATAGCATGGCAATGACATTCCTTCCAGTAACGTTATCAGCTGATTCTATTATACTGCCTACACGCTTCAGCACAGCTTCAGTATATAACACACATTTATATTGAGAGGTTTATAAAATACGCATTCGTTCTACCAGCAAAAAGAAAACAAGTAAATTAGGAGCTTCTAAAGCTGCTCGAGGAAACACTTCTTTCCGTAAGGAACATAACATGCAGCGACAATAATCTTTCACTTGTAACTTTTCTTTCCCTTCTTGCTTAATTATCCCAAACTTGCACCTAATGAAAATTCCACTGTGACTGCAAGGAATAAGTTGAAAATAGAAAGTAAACATATCAAGCGGCCGTATCTCAGGTGGCAGAACGTTCGTTGCCTTTGTATTATGAGGGTCCTACTCGTAGGTTCAATACCAGCGGCTTACCATCCTGAATGGGGTTCTTCCTCAGTCACACAAGCAAAATGCCGAGATGGTGTCTTTAAACTAAGCCCTCATCCATTGCTTCTTGCATCTTTTCCTCTACCGTATCCTAGCCTGAGTCATCGTTGCCTAAAAGCCATAAATAATTCATATTCGTGGATTAACATTGCGATCTTTGTAGCCGCGCATGTTATACACGCTGTATAGGTATCGACCTCTTTAATAAATTAGAACTGCACGCTAGTTTTAATCTAAAACCTTGTCTTACAAAAACAAGAAATGTATTAAAAATGTATTTTTAAAACCAAGCTATATAATAATAATTTTATTATTCGTTAGACAACTATTTACAGTTGTAATAGACTTCGTCATAAAAATAATACAATAAAATATAGAATTATAGAATTATACAATAAAATTTAAGATTATGCAATATGTACGTAGTTTAATAATGGTCCCTTTTCAAATTCACCTACGCTATATAGACAACTATTTTTAAGCATATTTTTAATATATTTGTCATATAACCTTTTCTGATTCATATCTCGAATAAATGACGGTAACAAATTAAAATCTTTCATTCCAGAGTACCTATAACTATGTTGCGTCTTACTTAGTCTTACATACGGCGTGACGAGCCGCCACTGTTAAGTAATGTGATTTTTTTTATTATTTTTTCCTATGAAATTAAGACATTTTAATTTTGTTTTTAAAAAGGAAGAAAGCACTTATATGGTTTTAATAATAATTACAAACCTTTGATTTCTTCAAACCGTGGTTGGAGACATCCATGGAGGTGACGTTTATCTTCTTTAGAGAACATTTGTCACATGTCCATGTTTTCAAAAGAAAAAAAAAAGTTTTCCAGAAGAGCAGTTTGACGATTAGAACTTCCAATAAAGAAAGGACGAATTATGTTAAAAAATTGAAACTTTTCGATTAGATAGATTTATCCCTTAGTTTCTTCACAAACGTTAGAAGAAAGATATGCTTCTGAATAACCGAAATTGCTGGATAATTAATTTCTGGACATGTGACAAGTGTACTCCAAAGATGAGATTTATAGCTTTTTTTTTTTTAGTAACAAATAAATTAAAATGTTATATTTTGAAAACCACTTCAGGAGCAAAATCTTTTTATGGATTTTGTTTCCAATAGATTAAAAAAAATAAAATTAGAATTTTTGGCCAAATGAATTCGGTTGCCAACCGTACGGCCTGGACCGTATTTGTATGGTAATTTCTCCCCTCTGTACGGTATACGGCCCAAATGCAAGACCGTACGCATTTTGTACGGCTCTGGATAAAATTGAAAATAAAAGACTAATTATCACATCAAATAGACAAAGGAAGTTTACTAAAAATATTTCTTCAATTGAATGGACAATCAGGTGACCTAGCGATCAGCAGCGTTGAGCATTGAAGTCAGGTGAGTAGACCTATTACAACAGCGTCACAGCGATGAGATTGAGAAGAATTGCTTTTCGGGTAATTCCCGTTGGCTTTTGTTTTGGGAATGTTTCGTTGGCTTGGCCATAGCCCGCTCCTATGGCTTGACTTTCTTTTCGGGGAAGTCCCGTTGGTTCTGAAGACTGAAGAGTTGAATTAGTGTCGCTCTAAGTTACCTTTCTTCCAGGTGGCGATCGGGCTCTGCATAGTGTGATTAATGTAAAGTATATAAATTTACCAGTGGAATATCAGGAGCGTGAACGATACAGGAAAGCGTGAGAAAAAATCAGAATACAAGAATTGGTTATGTCGTGATCCAGTGACTGAGGAAAAGGTAACTGTAAGGTATGTAACGTAAGTTTTGTATCGGAACTAAGCAATGTGAAAAGACACAACAAAAGCCAAAGTCACATAAAAACATGAAAAGTGTGTCGTTTTCTAGTCAGCGCAATTCATTTTCAATAAAAGAGGACCATCTGATGAGTGTAGATAAACTGGTCGACGCAGCAGAAATTAAGTTCGCGGATTTCTTAACAGAGCATACCATATCATTTAAAACAATGGAACACTTGCAAGACGTGATAAAACAGTCTTTCCCTGATTCAAAAATCACAGAAAAATGCAAATGAAACGCAATCGTGAAAAATGTTATTGGTAGGTGTCATAAAACGGAATTAACTAACGCGCTGAATTCTGTAAAATTCAGTGTTCTAACAGACGAATCCTACGGATATTGCGAGTGTAAAAACTTCATGCGTTGTGGTTCGTTATTTCGATTCTGCCTCAAATAAAATTGCAAGCAACTTTTGGAACCTCAACAATGTTAATGACGATGCGAACTCTGATAAAATGAATCAAGGTGCAATTTTAGTGAAAATTTATTTCACGGCATTAGTAACTCTCTATCAATATTTGACATTCCTTTGATAAACTGTGTTGAGTTTGCTTCGGTTGGATGCAACTTAATGATGGGTTCGAGGAATTCGGTAATGACTCGTTTTAAAGAGAGGTGTCCCGGTACAATCGTATTAAAGTGTGTATGTCACTCACTTCATCTCTGTGCAGGCGTGGACGTTATGCTTACCACATTCGAATGCAGATTGTGAGTGAGTGTTTAGTAAATAAATTTGATAAAAGGGAGACAGAGAAATCGACTTTTAAGATCAACAATTAGTGCATGTGTGTTATCAAATCAGTGCGTCCAGAATAATGGCTCAACATGTCAAGATTTTACCCCCACTAAAGACATGCTCAACTCAATGGCATTTTCCTAGAAACGTGTCATTTAGAGATCCATTTTTGAAAAAAGAAAAATATTACAGAAAATCTTCCGAATATTTTTTTAAGAGATGTCCTTGTTGCGAAACTTGCTACAGTAGTGGTCACAATGTTTAACGTAAATTTATGTACTTTTTAAATATAAAAGAAATGTTCCTTCTGAACGGAGGATACAAGAGTATAACGATGCACGAGGTATACAATATAGGCAAAAAACTTTTCCACAGGCTGCTTTTGAAATACTATAGTTTAATAAACTTAAAATATAAAATTGCATAAAAATAGAGAAAAAAAAATGCAGAAGACAGAAAATTATGCTAATAACCTAAATAAAATTCAAATAACCCTGAATTTCAAAACCTCATCTGCTTCTTAATTTTACACCTTGTAATTGAAGGGGGTCGTGCAATATGTAATTCTGGGCTAGAATTTTACGGGAAACACGTTTCTGAGGTCCGTTTTGCCGTGAATGTATTATTGTGAGAGAGAATTTGTCTGCGATGGGCTAATGATGCAATAGCCTGAAAACACCCCATTTTGTTTTGAAATTATAAAGGAATTATAAACTAAATGCATATCGAAATGCCACTATAATCAGGAACAATTTGTACGCATTTAGGTTTCAATTCATTCATTACTTCAAAACAAAATGGGTGTTTTCAGGCTACTGCATTATTAGCCCATGTCACACACCATTATATCTCACAATAATACATTTACGGCAAAATTGACTTCAGAAACATGTTTCCCGTAAAATTCTTGTCCAGAATTACATATTACACGACCCCCTTCCCATTTAAGAAAATCAATCGTGATTCAATATGGCGGACTTTAAGATGGCGGCCGTGAAGAACATACTCTCCAACAGATAGCGCCTTCCACCCAGTATTCATTACTATGTATTTGTTTTCCATTCCCTTCGCCATCTTACAAATATAAGGGTATTTTCACACTTTTTCTTCACTCTTCAGAACCAAGAATCTGACTATTATATCATCGACATCTCCCAAAGTAATTGCGCTCGAGTTTCCAAAATTTTGCATGTACACATATTTTGACATTCTAACCATGATGGAAGGAACATATTTAGAAGTTTTTTCTGCCCGATCAGTATATTTACTTGTTAGAAATGAAAATATAAAAGCAGCTTTGAAAACAAACCACAAAGCAAATATAGATTTCAAGTCTCATAAAACAAGGAAGGCCATTGACATATTTGTGAGAAAAATTGAATATTGTAGGCCTCTTAACACGTGTAGATGCTGTTACAGGTTTCAAACTATTCTAATTTTCTGGCTAGAATGTTCTTGATTTTCTGAATTCCCATTTTACTGGTTTAAATCGAATCTCTGTATCCTCCGTGACATTATTGTATCCTCCGTTTTTGAACATAAGTAACGGAGGATACAACACTGTGTGTTTGAATGCGTAGTGTCGTTCACATTCACGTCAGGTCTGAGAATTTGGAGAAGGAAAGAGGAACAGGTCTGACAATTCGGATAACCTATTTCCTAAAAATCAAAGTGCATTATTATCTGCCCTGGCTATGTAAACGGAGGATACAGACTGTAATGTCACAATTCTATACGCTGGATTAAACTAAAATAATCTCCGAATATTGAATCAACAGCAGGCTAATTTTCACACAACTCAATCAAATTGGTTTCCCTTGGTCTTGAAAGAAAAAAAGGCAATGGAACTTTTGCCAACTAGTAGTAGTTATTGGAAACAACATTCCTACTTTTGTCATGTAACGGAGGATACCACCAGTCATGGGACAGAAAACGTTTCTCATTTTCATAAATTAATTCAAGTATTTTAAAATTGCATTTTATTTTGTGAACAATTCATTTTATAATAATGTTATATTTAGAAAGGGGTTTGTTTAATTACTATTCATAACAATAACACAATACATTGATAAAAGTCATAATTTACGTCTGGGACACGTAACGGAGGTATACATACTACCGTTCACTCTGACAAGAAGGCAAAAAAATACTTTAAAAATATTTTTAGATGTAGCATTTGTTTCAAAATGTTGTACACTGTACAAAGTTTTATTTAATTTCGAAGTTTGTGGACATCAAATATCACCTTTTCAGTAGAATGACCCAGTTGTCTTTATGGGATTCCTAGGCAATCTTCTCAACAACAAAGCAGCAATCTATGCAGTGATGATGCAGATGGTGATGACGACAACAACTCCTTCACTTTCGACAACAAATATTATTAGTGAGAAATCAACTTATTTTTTCCTTCGTATCCTTCGTATAGTTATAATTAATTAAATAATAATAATAGTAAGGTCGATTTAATTTATAGAAATTCCAGGTAGGTAATCCCACACGGCTTTCCGGGGGACATCCAGGGGACCTCCATACGGGATGAACTGTTTGTATTGCCCACAGAGTTATCCCACGGACGTCCTTAGGACATCGCTATGGGAGCTTGAGAAATCTGACGTTAATGGGATCTAAATGGGACGTCCCAGGGATGTACTCTGCTATGTGGGTATAGAACGGTAACTTGGAAATTGTAGTAGTAAAATGCTAACTTGAGGTATGATTGAAATGTACGACCCTGAGATAAAAAATATGGCCTATTTTCAAGTACTGTACGGTCTTCTCGTGTTCCGAGGTTGACAAGGCGAAAAAGACACAATTTTTTTCTTAATTTCAGAATGAACTTGGTTCAGGAAAGATGAAGAAAAAAAAAAGAGTAATTAAAGTATTAACTGTAAAGAAAATAGCCGACCACACAAACAACAGAAGATAAGAAAGTGATTGACAATATTTTGACCGCCGAGAGAAAAAAAAAATTAACCGTTCTCAGCAGAGCGCCCAAAACTAGAAAGAACTGGTTCCATCCACCTCTCCATTGATCTGAAAAATCAAAAGCGGTAACGGGATGTTGAAAGCTAGACACTTGCCAAGAAGAATAACTAGTTCCGTAAAGCAACATACAATGCCGTTTAGAACAAGTGAAATTTCCTAATTAAAGACCTCAGACATTGCTTCTACCCTTTTGCTGCACGTACACACCTTGTTACTGCTATTGAATGGGACAACGGAACTCTGTACTGGGCTTCACTCATTCAACCACAACCACTAGTTTGATCAGATGGCACGACAAAGACAACAGATCTGTTTGGTAACAGCGCTCTCGTGGACAAGCTCAAGTGTCTTTTATAACCAATTTGTTTTGGCAATGTGTTACAAACAATTACTGCAATTCTTTTAGCTTTGTTTGAAGAATAGTTCTAGATCGAAAAAAAAAAAAAGAAAGAAAAATCCGAAGCTAGACGAGGAATTTTAAGTGGAAAGTGAAAATTGTAGTGCAAATAAGATACAAACTAGTTTGGTAGAACAAAATACCACACCAATAATTTTGGATTTTGAGTTGAAAGTCGTTGATAAAGCATTCGTATTTGCTTTAAGTAATTGTGCAAAATCAACGGTTTTAGTTCATCAAAATGAAATCTTAATTTCTTTAAGAAGATTTATAATTTGCTACGGTTCCAAGGAAATTAAGCTACCACTGCATAAAAAGGTAAATAGTATCTTTTTTTATCTTTATTTTTACAACTTTCGCCAGGCGTTTTCTTTGCTGTCATTTTACTGGTGGATATTATGACGTCACAACACCAAAATAACACTTCTCTCCAACGTACCGGTTAGTTGTTTCATTTCAGGTTTTCCACGGTTGTTATTGAGGTTAATGAGGAAGAGACCATTGCGAATGATTGATGTCACTTTGTGATTATTTCTGACCTAACGTAGATTTTGTTGCTGTTGGGGAATGTCACCTTTTTTTTTTTTTTTGCCAACGCGAAGTGTACTCCTGATTTCCGGGAGTTCGGGGTTGTTCTTTGGGGACTTAACGGCGATAATTACATTTATTTTTTTATTTTTTTTTCAAGGGAGTATTTGGAAATTATTTCGATTTTGTTTTTCTACAATTCCAACCGGCCTACACGAAGTTCAGCTTTCTACCCAACAGGAAGTGCACTTTCAGGGATTGGGGTGTCTAATAACGCAATTTTTTTTAGTATTTTCTCGTAATTCCAAGCTGCTCACGAATCATCATTCTGAATTTCAGCTTTCTTGAAAAAGGACAAGTGCATTTTCGATACCAAAGAGTTGGGGTATGTGTTTCGTGTACTTAACGGGGTAATTGCTCATTTTTTTTTTTTTCGAAATTCAAAATCGCCCAAGGTAACGTAGCGACCTATGGATCGGCAATGGGTGGGCACGTTGGTTCGAACCCCACAGCCTATCATCCTGACCGAGGTTCCCCCCTCATTGTCACCAGGCGAATGCCTGGATGGCACCTTAAGTAAGGCCCTGGCCATTACCTTCCTCATTCTCTCCCCGCCCTTTCCCAGCCTGAGTCAAAGATGCCTAAAGACCGTAAACGAATTCAATTCACTTCCATTCCAACTTGCCCACGAATTTTTATGCCGAATTCAGGTTTCTAAACGAATATAAATCGAATCAACCTATTCCAAGTACGCGTGAACACGTGGATAATGATAACTCTGTATGGTTTATACTCAATTTGAATGTAAATTTGAATCTTATTTATGGCCTTTAGGCATCTAAGACTCAGGCCGGGATAGGGGAGGGGAAAGGATGCGGGAAGGGGTTGGCCAGGGACTAAGTTGAAGGTATCATCCCAGTCAGGCACGTATCCAAAATTTGGTTTTGGAAGTCTAGACATGAGTGTGTGTCTAGACATGAAATTATACATATTAAATGTGTATAATTACGCCTGAAGGTATATTACTTTTCCATAAAACTCTGATTTTGGGCGGTCCGGACCCCCTGGACCCACCCGCTAAATACGTCCCTATATACGTCCCTGTATGAACAACCAACCGCACCGCTAACGCTAATATAAACAAAATGACATTCCCATATCTATTCCTTATAAGGGACAGGTACACCTCGACGGAGTGAAATTAAGGAAATGACAGGGTGTTTCAAACTAACACCAACAAAATCACATCACGATATTCCTAAAATGAAAATAAAAGAAAAAAGTACAGACTATCGAGGGTGCACAAATGCTTTGTTTCGGCGCTAGAGGCTTCCGAAAGCGTAGTACAATGAAGTCTTAGAGTTTGATATTTCCAGTACCATTAACAGTAGAACTCAGGCTGCATGTTACCTTCAAAGACTTCGAACCAGGTCTATCCAAAATTGCATGTTCCAAAATTGAGCAATAGATGCACAAGGGATTCCCCAACGGAAGTAAGCCATTGCCAGGCATTCTCTGGAGTAAATGTAGGTTGAAATAAGCAGAAATAAGACGACTTCCCGTATGAGTGCAGATGATATACGTAATCACTAGCATCGAACCGGGCAATGACAGTCGACTATTTTACTGACGAATGCACCAAACATTCCTTGTAGAGACATTATAATGTGTATAAGTTACATTAACTATGCCGCGTTTGTTAATGGTATTGGAAATATCAAACTCTAGAGTTCAATTTCCCGCGTTTCTGGTAGCACATAGTGCCGAAACGAAGCATTTATACACCCTCGATGGTCTACACATTCTTCCTTTTATTTCCATGTTAGTAATCTCGTGAGGTAGGTTTATCGGTGTCATTTTGCAACGCACTGTATACTTTCTCACATCGATTATGATTTTGAGGAAGAATTGTCAACAACGTACAAACCCCATTTGTATCAAATTGATTGCTTATAACACTATTAGATATAGGAACGTCCATCCGTAACGCCCATAAGTCAGCTCATAATGCACAGAAATCTTTGACACAAAAATGTTAATACCAAAGTCCATGTTCGGAATCACGTGGTGATGCTTCTGAAATCAGGGGCGACTCGGGACTCCCTCTACAGGAGGGCAACTTCAAAATTTTAAATGACAACAAGGGTTGATTTTGCTCCTATTGAAACAATCACTAAATTTTAAATAACTTTTAGAGGAAACGCCGTTTGGCAGCTTGAAGACCTAATTGGTGGTCCAAAATATAGTGTAGAAGGTTTTCGGGACTTTTCTGATGCTGTAACTCAAAGGTTCCAAACCAAAAGGAAATACTAAATAATAATAACCAAGGGCGTTACAGACCGTTACAGGGCGTTATAGGTCCTGAGCCTGCCTCAACGCCATCTGTCCGCGGTTGGTGGAACTGTGTCCACCTGGGTGACGGCAATGAAGATGCAAAATCAAACGATGATATTTTCAAAAACAGGGGCGTCTCGAGAATATTGTTACGGGGAGGCAGCTTCAAAATTTTAAATAGAAGCAATGTTTGATTTTGCTTTCTTTGAAACAAACATAAAATTTTGAACAACTTTCAGTGGAAACATTGTTTAATATCTCGTAACGTTTGGCAATTACAAGAGTTAATTGGTAGGTCAACAGTTAAGCTCTTAGCTCTTGTAGCTAAGTAACTCTTGTAACTGAAGATATTTTAAAATGTTTTCCTCTGAAAGTTGTTCAAAATTTTATGGTTGTTTCGAAGAAAGCAAAATCTTGCCTCCCCGTAACAGTATTCTCGGGACGCCCCTGTTTGTGAAAATGTCATCTTTTGATTTCGCATATCCTATTTAGTATTTCCCTTCAGTCTGAAACCTTTATTAACTATTCCCTTCGAGTTACAGCATCCGAAAAGTTCCGAAAACCCTCTACACCATGTTTAGAACCACCAATTAGGTCTTCAAGCTGCCAAACGGTGATTCCTCTAAAAGTTGTTCAAAATTTAGCGATTGTTTCAATCAAAGCAAAATCAACTCTTGTTGTCATTTAAAATTTTGAAGTTGCCCTCCTGTAGAGGGAGTCCCGAGTCGCCCCTGATTTCAGAAGCATCACCACGTGATTCCGCTCATGCACTTTGATATTAACATTTTTTGTTTCAAAGATTTCTGTGTATTAGAAGCTGAGTTATGGCCCTGTTATGGATTTCCAGAACCACCCTGTATATGATAGTTTTAATAGTGATAGGTATACACATTTATTAGCTTAATTGACCAAGTTTAATCCCCTAGTCTGTCTAATTCTAAAGCTACAGCAATTAACTCACGCGAAACAAGGAATATTCTACATCATACAACCTGTTTATTGTGGACGAAGCACTGAATATTCCTTCTTAATAAGATTAATGCGTTAAGATATATGTAACGCTTCCGCGTCGAAATCACTCTGCACAGTACTAGGATAATTCAAAATATGATTATGTAATCTTTCTTCGTTGCTATTTGTAATTAGAAGTACATAATACAATGATCGCGAAATTTGCTTTTCAACTTTCTTAAAGCACAAAATATGCACAAATGGCGATTGTCTTATTGGTATGCCTTAATTAAAACATCGTTCAATATATTACCTGCCAACCTGGAACTAATTTTTAATAACAGAGTGAAGGCTAATACCTCCTATTCATTACTGGAATAATTTCTTTCTAGTTGAAGTTATTAAATATGGATCTCTCATAAGGATTGCCAACTCCAAAGTTTTTTTTTTTTCAACTTGACATTTTGATTTGTTTGGAAACCGGACATACAACAGACTAAGAATAAGACACTTCACTGTTAGCTCAAACAGGACTTGAGTAAAAGCGACATACGAAGTTCAACAATGCGCATGATGTCTGTTATAATGTTAAATATCTAATAGTCTTACGGAAAGCCACCCAGGGCAGGGTGATAGATAGAGTTCTTATCCAGAAATTCAATTTTCGTCTGTTGTTAAGTTGTAGATTATCCTTAAGTAAAAAAAAAAAAAAAATAGTATGTACGGTGGGAAATCATCTAAAAATTTAAAATAAAATAAAATATGGTTTCGATCTGTCGAACGGCGTGGCAGCCAGGGCTCCGAATAAACGAAAAAAGGGGCGGATAGATATCGGATATTTGGTTTTATTTTCGGAAGTGGACCAAAAACTATAAGAATTTATTGTGTTTTAACTACGACATTAAAACCTCGTTTGTCGTGACTTGACCTGTTCCCATTCCGGATAAACCAGATTTACGATATTTTTTCATGTTATAAACACCTGCAAATACTGTAATACAATAACAAAATATTTTATTTTACAAACAACATGGTTTATTTGAATAAGCTGAGGATTATACAATAGAACGCTGCGTATTTACACCTTGCGATAAAAAAAAACAAAAAAAAAAACGAGCTCCCTTCTATACGATGTACTGGAAGTTTGAAACTGACGTTTTTTTTTAAAAAATCGTTTCGGATAAACGTAGCTTTAGTATACTAAATATCTTCCTCAACTCTATGAATCGAGTAAAATTAGAAAATTAAAGTATCCATTTCATTATTTTCATCCCGCATAATTATTCCCTTACTATGACGACCGAAAGGTACCAGTTATGTAATACTCATTATCTTGATCTCTCTAGAGTGGAGAACATATATATCCGAACTGAAAATTATTTTTTTTTTGTGCTTAAGCTTACTATCGCTACCTATTCTGTGAATCTGATAATATTCTGAAGTTTTAAAGTATGAACTTCAATTTCTTTGCTTAGTGGGGGGAAAACGAGGATCGTATTCCATCGTGGTTAGGAAGCTGTAGCGAAAGAGGGCGTTGGGAAGACCTAGGCTTCATTGGGATTACAATATTAGAAGAGATCTTCTACAGGTAGATGCTTAAGATGGAAACTGACTTCATCTTGTACAGGATAAAATACAATGGAGGTCGTTTGTTACGGCGGCGATGAACTTACGAGTTCCGTAAGCCATAGAGTTCGTCTGGCACCTTCACTCAAAACGCCCAATGCCAGAAAATCACCTATTATTTCAGTTTTATAAATTATGTAACGGTGCTATTTATAGTATTTTCGCAATAAATCCATTACAACCGTCAGAGGGAACGTTTCTTTTTGCACCATTCATTTTGAATCACATTCTAGTTTTCCATTACATCTATTCTGATGATCATCTTAACATACTAAAAGCGTGACCGACGTATTTAAAGTTTGTTCCGAATCCCTTGTATCTTCATCAGGAATTGAATTCTGGACCTGATGATTACAAGACTAAGAGCGTCGCTGCTACTCTGATAGACATATATTGTATGTATGAGGAGAAAATTTGTTTTCTTGTTTGTAATAAAAAGTGGGCATCTTCTTGTTTCTTGAGCCCACACCAAAAACAAACACATTTTGTCGTACCCCTTGCCCTATATTAGACCTCTTTTAATTGGACACTGTCCATCGCTCTATCAGTCCCTCCATACGTAACGCAGCCTCAAGCAGTCAAGTAGACAGAAACTGATTTCAGATTTGAGTTGTGACCTTGATTCGGCAATTCGGCAATTTTTTATCTGGTGTCTTTAAAAACTGGCAGCATCTTATCTTTTGATTACTCTTCTCCATTTTAAGACTGTACACTAGTTTCACTATATATAGTGTAAAGGTTTGTAATATCGTGACGTTGATAATATCGTGATACCTTTTGGACAACCACGGTATTATCAAGAGTTACTGAGTTACAGGGTCATTCCAGCTCAAATCGCCTAAATTTCAAGGATCTTCCAGGTCGACCTTCTCAAATTTGTTTGATTTTCTGTCCACAAGTCCTCTGGGTCAAGTTAGAAAGAAATGTAAAATATCACTTTTGTACTTCTTTCCATTCCAGAGATGTCAAAGAAAGGTCGAAAATCATGATCTTTCGTATTCGCGACTGTTGTTTAAAATCGCAGAGTTACGTAAATAAATGTATAATTTTTGTTCCAATTGTCCAAATGAAGTGAAATTTCGGCAGGAATATCACAAAGACACACACATTCCCCCTACAAGTTCACAAGATGTATTCGATGGCCAGGTTTGATTACAGGGTTTGTAAATACGCGGAAAATTAAAAAACAAAAAAAGCTTCTCTCTCTCTTATTGACGAAACATTAATTAGTTTAATGATGTTGGCAATGAATGACAGTAATAAAATTGCACCTGTTATATAAGAGTATAGTAGAGGTTCAGTGGGAGCAGTTTCAACATTGTTCCAATATTTCGTGTTTATTAATAAAATATACCATATTTAAAATATCTATAAAAAATGAGCATAGCACGTTATAGTAGAACAACAATTAGTTTAGTGGTGTTGATGAACTATAAAAGTACAAACAATATTGTTCCTATGGCATGATGCAATTGTAGAGATTCATTGTTAAAAGTTCCAACAAACTGTGATTGTTCTAATATTCAAAACCTGATTAAAATAAAACTTTGGTAAACTTTATTTTTATATGGGCCAGTTTAGTAACTTTGGACTTCGGCCGGTCACGATTTTCCTTTAGCTGTTAAGTGTTAAAATCCACACCCATGCCCCTGCCGGGACTCGAACCCGGGACCGTTGAGTCGATAGCCTACCGTCGCAGACCGCTCGACCACCCGGTCGGCACCTGATTAAAATATTCCAACGAAACCGAGTAGTCCAACGAAATGTTTGAACCCCTTTATTTCGTTCTCTAGTGGTTTGTTTGAAAAAAAATCCCGAAATACGGCAACTTAAGTGTTAACTGGACAGAATTACTGTGACAAATTTAACATTACATCCCCATTCTCTGCGGTCTAGTGGCAAAACCTTCAATTTTCTTAAATGGCAACATGGGTCCAATGACACAGCATTTGAAAGCTTCTTTGATTTTATTTTTAAAAATATTATTATTTTGGAATTTCACCCAATACTTTGGCAGAGATCGCGTTTGAAATGTATCCTAATTCGATATTGGAAATTATCAAAAGATGTAATATTTTGCCCTTTTAAACGTTATGAATACCCTTAACTACCCCTTATAAATGGGAGAAGACATGAGCAAGCTTCGTTGTTATCAATATGAAGCGTAAAACCAAATTAGCCACCATCCAGTGGCAAAACCTTCATTTTCCGTAAACGACAACATGAGTCAACTGATACATCACTTGCATGAGCCTATAATTTTATTTACAAAAATACTATTTATTTGGATGTTCAATAAATAATTTACATGTTATTGAGTTTTGCACTCTGTGGTTGGTGGAGCGAAACCTCGCACCTTTAATTCGGTAACTTAAAACGTTACTAACAAGTGTTAAATTTGAAGAATGTGATAATTCAAAACTCAATAACATGTAAATTATTTATAGAACATTCAAATAAATAGTATTTTTGTAAATAAAATCAAAGAAGCTTTCAAATGATGTGTCATTGGACCCATGTTGCCATTTAAGAAAATTGAAGGCTTTGCCACTAGACCGCAGAGAATGGGGATGCAGTGTTAAATTTGTCACAGTAATTCGGTCCCGTCAACACTTAAGTTGCCGTATTTCGGGATTTATTTTCAAACAAACCACTAGAGAACGAAATAAAGGGCTGGAAACTTTTCGTTCGACCACTCGGTTTCCTTGCAATATTTTAATCAGGTTTTGAATATTAGAACAATCACAGTTTGTTGGAACTTTTAACAATGAATCTCTACAATTGCATCATGCCATAGGAACAATATTGTTTGTACTTTTATAGTTCATCAACACCACTAAACTAATTGTTGTTCTACTATAACGTGCTATGCTCATTTTTTTATAGATATTTTAAATATGGTATATTTTATTAATAAACACGAAATATTGGAACAATGTTGAAACTGCTCCCACTGAACCTCTACTATACTCTTATATAACAGGTGCAATTTTATTACTGTCATTCATTGCCAACATCATTAAACTAATTAATGTTTCGTCAATAAGAGAGAGAGAAGCTTTTTTTGTTTTTTAATTTTACGCGTATTTAACAAACCCTGTAATCAAACCTGGCCATCGAATACATCCTGTGAACTTGTAGGAGGAATGTGTGTGTCTTTGTGATATTCCTGCCGAAATTTCACTTCATTTGGACAATTAGAACAAAAATTATACATTTATTTACGTAACTCTGCGATTTTAAACAACAGTCGCGAATACGAAAGATCATGATTTTCGACCTTTCTTTGACATCTCTGGAATGGAAAGGAGTACAAAAGTGACATTTTACATTTCTTTCTAACGTGACCCATAGGACTTGTGGACAGAAAATCATACAAATCTGAAAAGGTCGATCTGGAAGATTTTTGAAATTTAGGCGATTTGAGCTGGATTGACTACAAGAATCACGTAGAATACAGGCAAAACTTGTGAAGCCACCTATAGTGGCGAAAATTTTAATTCGATAACTCTTGCTAATGCCGTGACATCGCAAAATCCACTGTATCACGACATTATGAAATGTCACGATATTACCCTATGTACTTCAGAACATTATCATCGGATCTGCCTTAAGTTTTAATTGTGTGCTTATTTTTCTAAAAATATTTTCTCTTTCTCTAAATTCTTTTTTCTGTTACATTATCAGTTTCATTACGATCATTTTAGGCACTTTAATAGCATGTTGCGACTCATTGCTATTAATATGGGACCCTTTTATTCCCGCTTTCCGTCCGTCCATGTCAAAAGAATATCATGAGCATGTATTTTGCGTTGCATAACATTTATGCTATAGTGGGATCCATGTCTTTTCTTTCCATTGTGTGGTCACTAACTGATGGTCGGTGTCATCTTCCGCTCCTCTGTAAACCTTAATGTAAATTATGTTAATATGTTGAATTTGACTTTGTTTTGAGGCCTGACCTGATGTGACTGAGGTAAAACCCTGGAAAACCACAAGTCAGGATGGTCGGCCGCTGGGATCGATCTCAAGACCTTCCAAATACTAAGCCAACGCTCTACCACTGAGCCACGGACACTCTGTGTATGTTGGTATGTCTTTGTCTATCTACTAGTACGTGATCAATCTGGTAGTGCGTTTTGCCATCAGAAAATATTAATGTGTATTTTTGTATATCTTTTTGTTCAAAGTATGTGCTCTTTATTATTAGATTTTTATAATATATATCATCGTCTATCTATTAATACGTGATCGATTTGGCTGTGTGTTTTGCTATCCGGAGATATCATGTGTATTTATATCTTTGTGTTGAAAGTACGTGATATTTCTAGATCGCAACGTTTATCAGTCTTTGATGTAATAATAATAATAATAAAATAGTGAGATAAATTATGTTAAGAACGACATCAATCGGCTGATCTAAGGAAACTTAGATCTAAATTATAGTCGACGCTGAAACAGTGAAGTCACCAGGCTATAAAGCCCCGGGAGGCTACAATATTCCATTGGAAAATGTCGGGAGGTTGACTTAAGTTTATGATTGATGGATGTATAAAATTAAGATTACTAATAAAGGTGGGGTGATACGAGCCCCCTAGTCCAAACTATAACAGTGTTCCTGCACTAAAAAGTAAGAAAGCTGTCCGCCGTATAGAGCGAGTTGCTTATTGACGTAAAGAATTTGCTTGAGAGTGAGTTTGCAATAGAGAGTCGCGATTTCGTAAATTAGTGTCAAAACAACAGCTGGTGAAAGTTTTATTGGTAGTAATTGAAGTATTTTCTTTAAACAGTACACATGTGTTTCAACTCAATATCTTGTAGTTCCTTCTTTTAACCTCTAGTAACGTGCTTGCTATGAGACAATGCGCAATAGTTTAGGGTGTATGGGTATATCTAAAGACATGGTTTCGATTAATTTTGTAGCTGTAATTGCTAGCTATGAAGATTTGACTACATCAATGGATGCGGAAGAAGAAAGACGACAACATTCGGACCCAATGACATGATACAATAAGTGAAGCAAGACCATTAGGTTTCTATGCTGTATGAGGTTCTCTCCTATCTCGTACAAGTGGTTCGTAAAGGTAAGGTAAATGTGCATTTATGGAAAGATGTCGGACGAATGACATCTCTCGGCGATCATTCTTCCGGAGCGGGGAAGATAGCACTCAGGGACTTGGATGAAGGTACCATGCGCCTGGTAAAACTTAGGAAAATATATTAGTATGACCGGCAGCTGGGCTCGAACCTGCGTGGGATCTCATTTATTACGACGCTACTGACTGGACCCTGGGGTTCGGTGTAAATGGTACATATAATGTTAATACAGGCGTTTAACTTACAAGAAGTACAGCTTTTATTCCCTCTCTCGGTTATCATGAAGGTATAGTTATGCCATTACTTGTAGAGATATTACGTCATATCTGACGATGCGTGATGATGTTAAACGCTGTAGCTCCGAAACTAACAAGCAAACATACTGATGGAGCAGAAAAAAGTTCTATTTTTTTTTCTTCCATGATGGTTAGAATGTCAAAATATGTGCACATGCAAATTTTGGCAACTCGAGCGCAA